>VZTB01011867.1:1265500-1333487 GCA_013397245.1 Thryothorus ludovicianus | reverse complement strand
AGGATGATGTGTAGGTGTCTGTGGGGAGGATGGTGTGTAGGTGTCTGTGGGGAGGATGGTGTGTAGGTGTCTGTGGGGAGGATGGTGTGTGGCAGTGCTGAGTGCTGATCCCTCTGCTCCTCTTCCAGCTTGGGGCTTGTCCCAGGGCTGGCACTCGTGGGGTACAGGGAGAACTGTTTGCCAGATAGCAATGACAAAGAAAGGAGTGAAGGGCTTGTCTGTGGCCGGTGGATCTTCTAATATTTCACTATTTGGCTAACACCAACGTGACTCTGTGTGTGATTGCAGCACTGGTGTTTTATTCCAATCTGATAATAGTATTATTTTGAGCCTCTGAAGAAAGGTGAGAGGTGAAAGTGCTGAGAAACAAAGATTTACAGAAACCACATCTCTCTACCATTCCAGCTTTTATTTCTGCTGTCAGAAAAAATTGCTGAGTGACTTGGATGCCTTCTGCGTAAAATGAGCTGATTTAAGTCTTAGCAGGAGAAAGGCAATCTTCTACAGAAGTGGGCTATAAACAGAAATATTTTGGTAGGTGGGATGAATGTACTCATCTTGTCAGCACAGGTATTAGGTGTAAACTCTGCAAAATTCTTGACATTAGTGTACATACACAAAACAGAGGCCTAATTTAACTCTGTTAGCTTAGATAATTTCACTTACATTGAATGCTATGATACTTGAGACATTTTACAGCACAAATGTCTAATACAAACTTTGTGCAATGTTCATTGTGATTCTGAGACCTGGTGATTGAATAACAACACATCCCTAGATGAACATCTTTCCTTGTCTCTTGCTCTTGTGAAACACTCCCATGCAGGTGTAATGCATGCTGTGTGGAGGGAGGTATTTTATAAATAAAAACATCTTTCTAAAAAGTTTCCATTGAACATTGTAAGTGTGAATCAATAAAAAATGGAATTATCTATAAAATACAGAAATACAGAAAGCATCTTTCATAGGAAGAAATTTCTGTTCATTCAGACTAGGTGATGGTCTGTCAGGCAGTGAGTTATTGTTAGGTGACAATAATGCATGCACCAACTGTAGGGGTGGTTTTGTGCATAAAATGATTTTTTGTTATTTCTTTGTCAGATTCTGATTTTGTTGTTATACCTGCCCACCACTTTGAACAAGGGAAATTGTTGTTTTGGCGTATAGGAACTGTGCCACCCGAAGAGAAGAATTGAATAAGAGAAGCAACAGGAAAAATCAATTTGTACACATCAGTCCCTGGCTTTTATGGCATTTGCTGTACAAATTCCACTTCCCCTTTCTAAGCAAGACACTGAGCAAGTTTCTAGTTTGCTGT
Source organism: Thryothorus ludovicianus (assembly GCA_013397245.1). Taxonomy (NCBI): domain Eukaryota; kingdom Metazoa; phylum Chordata; class Aves; order Passeriformes; family Certhiidae; genus Thryothorus; species Thryothorus ludovicianus. The sequence goes on along the minus strand of VZTB01011867.1, from coordinate 1,332,169 downwards.
GTGGTTAACCAGCACTGGAATACTGGATTGATTTTAGTTGCTGAAAGACACAAAGTTTTTGCTCATTTGTGGCAGGGTAATTTGTAATGGTTGTTAGGCTGGTTACCTGTGCAAACATATTTTTACAAGGTTGTCTTGTGCTGGGTGAATTGAAGCTTTAATATCTTGAAAAGGAAGACTTTATTTAATACTACAATGTCTTTCAAGAAAAGAAGTTGTCATTGTTTTAGAAGGCTTAGGTTTGATTTGTCTGGGAAAAGACTGGTCTTGCACAGAAAGCTTTTGAACACTTCTGTATTTCACAGTTATACTAAGACTTAAATTTCCTAGCAAAGTCTGTCATATATTTACAAGAAATAAAGTTGTGAAGGACAATTGTAAGGGAATTGATGCTGCATCTAGAATATTGGACTAATATTGTTCCAGGCCAAAGAAATACCAGTATGGCAAACAGGGAAAGAAAATATGCTGATGGAATGAAGTATTGATTTAAGAGGGGGTCAAAAATCTGCTGTGTGCTATAAATAAAGAAAATAATAACTTTTAGCTGCAAATGTGCACTGATGTTTGTTTATTATTTTAGAGAGCTTTGAGATTCCTAGAAGTGGTAATATTGAAAAATATGTGGGACTACAATCCTGTTTTAAAAATAGATACTCTCTCTAAATTATCTGATTTGGCATGAAGATAGACAAACATTGAGTGGAAAAAATATTCTGCTTCTGAAGGAGGTATACTTATATATATTATAGTATATTTATAATTCTCTTTTGAAAAGCTAAGCAGAATTGTAGCTCCATGTATTATTTCAGGTGGAAGGAACTAAGCTATATAAGCTATCAGCAACGCTGACTTTAGGCTGAAGGTAACTCCCATTATTAAGAATCTGCCTCTCTGCTTTTGTTGGCTTTTAGTGATCAGACTGGCTAAGGACTAATAACCTTTAGAAGCTGAAGAATTTGTACAGCTTGTAGGAAAAATGTGCAGACAAATTCATCAATTAAAAAGAAAGAGAAAAATTATCAGTCTCAGTAGGATCAGTGTATCTCTGTCAGCACAATCTCCATCTGCCGCTGTTCTACAAATGTGACTGTCTTTGTATACCTTCAGGCAAACCAGGCAAATTTATGTGAAATAATAAATTCAGGTTTTGAACTCTACAGCATTCTATTCTGGTCTAAAGGACAGTACCTGGAGCAGTAAGACTGCTTTGATTGTAAAATTGATTACATACAGAGACTTGGGAAAATTATATAGTGGCCATAGTGGTCACCGATGGGCTCGTTTGGTACATTGGCTGTCAGTGAGAATGAGCTGAGGAGTGTGATGCTCTGAGAGCCCTGCTGACTGTGGACTTGGGAATCTGTGCTCCAGAGGCGTGAGGCTGGAAAAAGAGAAAGGGAAGCATGAGTGGGTGGAAGGTCTCCAGCTCCACCGAGGCTTTATTTGGGCATCCCTGGATTAAGGAACGGGAGCTCTTGCCCTTGCGTGGCCGAGCAATCGCGCTGTCCGTGGGTCCAGCTTCCTTTTGTACTCGTTTAATAACCAGCTGCATTGTTCATGTGCAAGGACTGGTTGTTTTTTATAAGACACTTTTTTGTTTCTTTTAAACTAGAAAGATGAAAACTACAGAAGCCTACCACGAGATACTAGTAGCTGGTCTAACCAGTTTCAGAGAGACAATGCCCGTTCATCGTTAAGTGCCAGTCATCCCATGGTGGACAAGTGGCTGGAGAGGCAAGAACAGGTAATATATATGTGTATATATATATTACTTTATCAATCTAATCTTTATGCTGCTCCAAGCTGTTACAAAGAAGTGTATTCTTACCTGACATAAGCTCTGTAAGCATGATAGAAGCTCCAGCAGTGTGCTGACTAAATTTGTATGGGACTCCTTCTGCTTCAAAAACACCTGCATTAAGACTGCAATGGACACCTGAAAATCATTTAATTTTTGCATTCATAAACACATTCCTATAGTATATGGAGTGCTGCTGTTCTTCAGAACTGATGCCAACAGGGTTATTTTAATTAGTATTATTTTGATAAACACTGCCGTTGAAATCCAACTGTGTAATAGCCAAAACTACATAATAGCCAAATGTGGGTCAATTCTGGTGCTGCACTTGGAAATGCTTGTTATTTTTAACACCATAAAACGTATTAATTTTAAATTTTAAGACAGTATTATATTTGTTTAGTATGTTTTTATATTGTTGTTTATATTAGGCTTTTTTGAGACAGTAGTTCCAATTTGTAGTTATTTTTAAAATTTCTTTCTTTCTTTCTTATTTATTAATAAGGTGATAGTCACAGAGGTTTAAAGGTCTGAAATTCAAATTACCTAACAGTCACTTCATGTCTTATATGCCTGAAATTTTCAAAGAAGTGTCTTCAGTTGTATACAGAAAATGCATCTTTAATATGGAAATTGGAAATACAGCAGCAATCTCATATGTAGGGTAGTGCCTATGTAGGATTATTACCTCATTTTTCTTCTTTATGCAATGTGCCATGAAAATACTGAATTTTTGCATTGAGCAAAAATGTACAAATTTTCTATTTTATAGCAAGAGGAGATAAAGTCAAAATTTGCTTTGTACAGAAGAGCTTCAAAATGAAATTTGCTATTTGCCACAGCCCAGGCTTTGTTACGCTGTACGGTGTGAATGGAGGGGAAGGTTTATAATCCAACTCTGGGTTGATATCCTGGGACTGATCTCTTTCACCCACAAATCCCTTACTGATATTTGAAGTTTGACATTGGCGAATCACAGCATATTCTAAACATTCTTTATTCAAGCCCATTCTGTTTAAAAGGAGCTTAAATAACATAACAGGCTATTAAAAAAAAGGTAAAACCTCCTCCCAAATGTGAATTATTAACTATTTTTTTGCCTTGTAATTATCTGCAAATTAATTTATATGTTCAATGAGAAAAATCCTCTCTTTGGTCTTTCTGTTCTTTGCTCTGCACGTTTAATGCTGCTGATCCTTCCATTGCTGTTTTCCTCCAAGAGGATACAGTGTTAGGTTGGATGAAATGAGTGCTGTCTCTGTATCAGCCTGTGTTGAAAGGGAAAGTCAGTGCCCAGATTTGAAGGCGCCTCCTGTGTCGGTTCTGCTTGTTTGATGTCGAGGCATATTTCCACGCATCATTAGATTTGCACTATGGCACTTAATGAAACTGTTGTCTCAGCAAAAGAAGTTGGATTAGGAATCTTAATAGTGATCATCTTGTAAAATGTTGGGTACATGAAATTTTAATATATGATGTTTCATATTAAGGTTTGTGTTGGTTTTAGTCTCTGAACAGATAACTAGTTCAATTTGTTCACCAATTAGGTAAATAATTTGCCAGTAGTGGTAGACTGGAAGCATATTTGCTACCAGAGTTAACTGTTTGCAGTTTGAAATTGCAAATATGATGTTTCTTTCTGCTTTTTGTTTTTGTTTATTTGTAGTGTTGTTTTTTTAATTAAGAGAGAGGGTTTATTCTCTGAGTATGTAAATAATTCTGCATGTACCTGGAAGATCAGGATCATATTGCAGTTCCATATCAGTAGGATAATTAATTAGACTGAAACCTGTTTAGCAGGATACATACAGGAGAAGAAAGCCTGTTGGGAGCGTGAGATGGACTGTGGGGAAGAAAGGAAGGGGCTGGTAGGGGATGGAGTAGCTGCAGACAGAGATACTCTTCCACACCTTTTGGCGTTTTTAATATCTTCTTCAGTATCCTCTGTGGGATGTCATTTCCCACTGGTTAAACCTTCACTTCTGAGGAGGGGAAGCTCAAGCAATGAGGTTGCAATCTGACATAATCAATTAATTTAGCAACTTCCAGTCGTGTTCCCGTGTGCTTGGCAGGGCTGTGGAGGGGCTGGAGTGCTCTGTGCACCCGCCAGGACGTGCACGAAGAGTGGCAGACAGCAGCTCTGGCACCAAGGCTAAGGCAGCAGCAGTGCCAAGAAACCTGTAGGGCAGAACCCATTTCAGATACCAGGGTATTAATAGTCCTGATCTAACCTGCCTTTATGGCTCTTCAGAGAAGGGAGTAGAAAACCTTGGGCTCATTTTGCAGACTCCAGAGACTTTTTGTTGGATAAAGGCTCTTCTGTCTGTGCTCTAATTACATCTCTCAAAGCTGGCCTCATCTCTTTCTTTTGAATAAGAGGCAAGAAAGAATTCCAGGGTGATCTTTGTCACCTTCTAGCATAAATGAACATTCACTGGAATTAGATTTTGGAAGTGTGATGTGCCAAAGAAGTACAATTATTTTGGTGTGGACAACGCCTCATTTCCTATAAACAGTACTAGGGAGAAAACTGTAATTCTGTAGCATCACAGCTCATTCTGAAGATGAAACAAGAGACATTGTTTCTAGGAAACCATTATAAACCACTGTAGCAGGGATTAATAAGGGCATAGAATTAGATATGTTCAAGTAGGTGTTAGAGAAGTAGTTCTGTAAACTTGTCTGGGTTTTAACACCTAAAAATGGAGGAATGTATGAAGCCTGCTAAAATTTCTGGCAGTAATTGCTTTTGCTCATATCTGTTGAGTTTTACTTGTGCTTTAGTAAATTAGAGTGATACATCAAATAAATGGAAAAGTTGTCTGGTTTATGAGTCCTTTAAGGTCTTCTGATTGTATGTGCTGGTTAACTGTATCTGCCTAGCAATTGTTCCCAGTTAGTTCCACAGCCCTCTGGTGATCCATGTTTCTCAGTAACTTCAGTGTTTCTCAAGCCCATGAGATAAGTTATGTGAAACTCTGTACCAAGGATCATTTCACCACTATGGAGCCAAAAATGCAAATTCAGTCTCAGAACACATTTAGAAAGGTAAGGATTTTTAAGGGGCTTTTGAAAATATCATGTAGTGATAGGACAAGGGGGAATGGCTTTCAACTGACAGAGAATAGGTTTAGATTGGATATAAGGAAGAAAATTGTCACTAGGAGGGCAGTGAGGCACTGAAAGAAGTTGCTCTAAGAAGTTGTGGATGCCCCACCCCATCGAGGCCAGGTTGGATGGGGCTCTGAGCAACCTGGTCTGGTGAAAGGTGCCCCTGTCCATGGCAGAGGGGTTGGAGCTATAAGTCATCTTTAAGGTCCCTTCCAACCCAATCCATTCTGTGGCTCTATGATTGTATTTTTTAGTCTTTCACTCAATTAATTCTTTTTTGCACATTGTCAAGTACTTTTCTAAAAAAAAGTGCAATCTTTAATTTGATTCTGAAATATCTTAAAAAAAGAAAAAGTTGGTTTTTATCTTTGCCTTGCCCTCCACACCACCTTCCTTTTTCCCACAGCAACCAAACTTTAAAGAATAGTTGAAAAATCTTATTTTCTCTGAAATTTATTCATATGTATGGTAATGTCACTTTTATTTGAGAACTCTTTATTCCCTCAGTTCACCTCAAGACTTGCTTGGGCCCTGATCAAATCTGGCCTCATGCTGTTTCATACCAGGGAGACATGAAAGGGAATGCGTGAAAGAGTTAAAGTTTTCACCAATTCCTTAAGTTCAGGTACACAGAAACTTTCTCTCCCATGGTCATTTTTGTTTTATTAGTCAGATACTGGGACTGACAGCAAACAGGACACCTTGAATTGGTTCAGTATATTCATTCTCAGCTGCTTTGGAATGGGTGCAAGGACAGCAGGAGAGGAAATCACGAAACTGCCTCACCTAAGTATAAAGCAGTTGATTGGATTTGAAAATGCAACAAGATTTGTGGAGTTAGAAGTACATGTAATTCTATATACATATACACATATATATATGTATATTTATACATTCATGTATTTGGTGTATATCTGTATTTATTGGTGCATGAAAACAAGGTAGGAGATGGAGTAAAATTTCACAGTTACTACTGAAGAACATGTTTGGTTCCTAAGTGCTCTGCAGCTTTCTGGTACCCAGCAAAAGCCAGAGACTGGAACAGCTCAAATGCATTCTGAAATGGCAAGAGAAGATGGTTACTGCTGCTGTCTTCCTAGCAGAAATGTGCTCTGTGGAACACTTCCCAAAGTTATTTTTATTCATGACATCTGTCCACAGTAATCTGGTACAGTTTCTCTGGTTCCTTTTGCAGCAGGATCAGACATGGAAGTAGCATATGGGTCTTGTGTCTCCAGCTGTAGAGTACCTGCCTTCAGCTTGTATTTTCAGCAAAATAAGGCCTGCTTTTAATACGATTGAATATGCTCTCTTCAAACATTTGGGGACTATAAATTAATGCGTTTCAGCACTGTCAGTTGAAAAAAAAATAATCAAAGCTTCCGAGGTAGGTTGGTGAATTTAAACCACTAATTTCATGTGCATTTGTCGAATTTTCATGTAACAACAAAAAAACTGGTTCTATTTCATGCCTTAAGAAAGAAGGCAGCTGTGCAGCTCATTTATTTTGTTTATTTCTAAATGTTTCATATTGTTATGGCTAATGTATGTATTTTTGTTTTCACTAGTGTACCTCTTTTGTGCTTCTCTTTATCTGACAGGTGTATTAGCTTTTTTTCACCCTAGGTTTTATCTTTTATTGTGATTGTAATTGCAGTGGAAGGGTCTGTGAATTCTGTTTCATGGCCTGAAGATGGAGGGGGCTCGGGGTAGAGGCTCTTATCTCAAACTCCTCACACGTAGAGATTGAAACTGCAGTAAAAATTATTGTCATTATAAGGACTTAGGTTTATGATTTGGAAAAAACAAATAACTAGGCTTCAGTTAGAAGAATCACTTTTAACTGGTTGTCCATTACTCTGTAAAATGTCAGGATGGAGTCTATTGCTTTCCTCTCTGAGGACCATGCACTTCACAATTTGTCCCTTATGATTAACAACTTTAATGAACATAGAACCATGACAGCATATACATTATGAAATACAAAGATGTTTTTAAAGCTTATCATGCTCCCTGTGAAGGGTATCTGTCACAAATGTAGAGAAATGCATGTGTTCAGAGCTCTACATGTTGCAGAGAGCTGTCTTTTTGGGGGGTTGTGAGGTCCCATATGAAACACAAGGAATGTGTGTGTGTGACCATGAGGCTGCCCAGCTTTTGTGAAACTACACAAGAAACTGAGGCTGATCATGGGAGGAGTAAATGTAACCAAAGGTTTGCTTGTTTCTGGCTTGGCACATCATTTAATATTGAGTAATTTGGCATATTTGTAACCAGGGCCATGTAAAAGTGACCAGTGCACTGGTGGATGATTTACTTAAGGTTTGTGTTAATCAAAGAGTTGATTAGAAGACCTCAAGATGCCTCTGCAAGAGTTCAACGTCTCCCCAGCCCCATATCCACTTGCAATAAAGGTTTATAAAGATTTTTCACTACTTGAGATGGGTTCTTGTCCCTGTGATCACACTAGCTTCACTGTGATAGGACTGTCAACACCCCGACTGCTACAGCACTTGTTTCTTCTGGATTTTGTACTGTGAGGATGGTAGAAAGATTGTTTTGGCCAGAGAATATTTTCTCTTAGCTGGTGCTGCTACAGGTAATTAAGTATTGACTGCTCCCTTTATTTCTTTACTTTGGCAAGATGTGAACTATTTCAGCATAGGAGCTCAAATGCTCAGATGAAATGTAAGCTATCAAGTGCTGGCTTCTCAGCCTCCACTCAGCATGAAGAGAGACAATTACAGCTCAGTAAGGGCAGTGGTCTGAGGCAGCCAAATGCCCTGTCTGGCTGCCAGAGAGAACCCTGACATCCTGGAGCTGTTACTAAATACACATGTGGTAATGTTCTCCTTAGTTTTTCCTTTTTTCTTTGACTAATCTCCCCTATGGTGTATTTTGTATATGTAATATGGTCAAAATTCATACGCAATTTTGAACAGCATTTGACTTCCCACAAGACTTTTGTGGTATTGGGGTATCTCTGATCTGTATAGGACCACAATTAAGTAATTATTCTCTAGCTTTGTTTCAGTGTTCTCCCTCTGTTGCTTTTATTAGATAGGAAAAAATGCTATGTGTAGTGAGCTCCAAAATGAGAAACGTGTATTTCAGTGACTATAATGTGAGTACTTATCAGAACTGTCCAAACTCCTGTTGTTTACCACTGGAGTATGGATCTGCATCAAGCTGAGGCGTGCTCGAGCTCAGCTGCTCCCTTCCAGGTGGGATGTGCCGAGCTGCAGCTGAGGCTCTGGTGCTGATGAAGGGCCAGTTCCCACAGACACATCTCCATCTGGGAACTGCTGGAGCTGGTTCTGTACATGTCAGAATGCTTAAAAAGGGGCAGGGAAGGGGAAACAAGCTCTTATGATGGGCATGTAAGTTCTCTGTTTCTGTATTTATGGTTTCTTTTTTTAAGCTTGAAATTTTCACCATGTTTTTCTGTGGAGAGAAACAGAATCACAGGTATAAATCTGACTTTGGATCTAACTTGATTTAGATCCAGATTTCTAAATCTAATTGTTATTTCCATATTTAAAATCAATTTGATTTATAAGTACTATCTTGATTTTTTTTCTGATTTTTTCTATTCCTACACTCATGGAAGAGTTTCCATGTCTCCTAAACTCAAAAGAATATCTGTTTTACTGTGTAAAAGTTAGATGTGAATATGTTAATACAAATATTTGTTGAATAGTCTCTCAATGTTTGTATATAATCACAAAAACAAAGAAGCCTTAAAGAGGAAGACTTATATTTATGCTGAATGCATCAGCATGTACAAAGATAGAATCAAATATCAAGATACCAATCCAGTATGTGTTAGTGTTAAGAAAATATTAATGTGGAGTTTATAAGTCTGTGCACTTTCTTAGAAAACGGACATTTCTGGACATCACTATAGTTGTTATCACTATAATTGCGAGAGAGAAGAATCTTATTTGTCTTGCAGTCATGAACAGATTTGAAGTTGTTTTTCAATGCTAAGCATTTCAGTTTGTATGAGGTAGGAGGTTGGAATAAACAGCTTTATTGCTTGGGGACAGCTGTAGTGGTGATGCTTTTACAAACACTGTTTCATGCTGGCATCTATCTTGTTCTGCTTTCAAAAATAATATGTCATTTCATACTGTGTATTAAATAGGTGAGACAGTTGGGGGCTACAGCTTACTTTCAGTTGTATGCTGCTGTGTAGATATGAATTCAATGGCAGAATGTAACTCCATATGTGTTCACAAAAAAAACCAAAAAAAAAGCCAAACCAAAGCCAGAAATGGCAATTTTACAAAAATGCTCATGGTTTTTAATTATTATAGGAAAAGACATGCATCATGTTCAGGTGCGTATATCCTCACAGTCAAACAGTCTCACTCTCAAAGATGTTTGAGTATAAGCAGGGAGTTGATGGACTGGTCTGAAATTTAAAGAACCAACAGCCCATATTGGAAGCCACCTGGTCACCTAATCCTTCCTTTTGTGGGAAAGAGAGCCTGGGTGAGACTGCCTGGTGCCCTGTCCAGTCCTGTCTTGACCACCTCCAGTGTTGGGGCTGTAGCATGTTCTTAGGGAGGTTCTTCCGGTGATTGGTTGTTCTAATTATAACAAAATCCCCCCCAAAACCAAAACTAAACCAAAAAAAACCCCAAAACCCCACCAACAAATCTTCCTTGTATTAAGATGAAATCTTTCCTGAAGCAACTTGTACCTATAGCTCCTTGTCTTTTCTTTGTGTGTTCTCTTTGTGAAGAGAGAGCCTCCGTCCTCTCTGTAGTGACCATTCAAGTACTCCAATAATGTGATGAGGTCACCTTGAGCCTTCTCCAGGGAGAAGATTCTTAACTTCCTCAGTCCTTCTTCACAGTGCATGCTTTCCAACCCTTTAATCACCTTCATGGACCTCCTCTGAACCCTCTCCAGTGCATCCTTGTCTTTCCTGGACTGTGGCAGCCAGAACTTGACACAGTTCTGCAGGTGCAGCCCAACAAGCACCGAATGGAGCAAAACATCACAACTCTGTCTCTGCTAATGTCTGCTGTAAGATCCACTCTATTTTGCAGAAACTTTTTGTAAAGTGTTGTCACACATGAAAACCATTTTCTGACTTGCTAGTAACCATAGACTGCTATTTTTCTGCCCTTTTGGACCAAGCTATTTAAATAAGCCTGTTGTTATGGTAATTTATGGTAATGAATGTACCATCCCAGCAGTATAAATGATACTCTCTAAAACTGCAGAGATGGTGTAGGAAGCTTTCAATTAATTATTGCTGTTAGTTTTTTTACTGTTTTCTAAATGTTTTGTGGAACAATATTATCTTGTTCTTTTTAGACTTCTGTCTGTCCATGGCAGCAGGTCAAACAATGACATCTGAAAATCCATTAATGGCACTGGAAAAGCTTTTTGTGAAAGGATGTGTCCGGTGTTTTTTTTCTTCTTTGTTTTCTTTGTTCATGCTGTGTAAAAGGTTTATCTTCTCTTATATTTACTTTCTACTCCAGGTGTGTATAATGCATCCCCAAAACTTGTTTGTAACAAGTGCTCTCTGTTTTCACAGTGTGCATGTTGGTGCTACAGAGCTGTGTTTTCAGCAGTCCCCAAGGGAATGTGGCAGGAGTTAGTCTGGTTCAGCCCAGTTTGGGGTGGTGATGGCCACAGCTTCCCCCTGCACTGCCCTCCCTGCCTGGGAAGGAGAGGGGAGAGGAGCATGGCCGAGGGAGCAGCACTGGGCAGGAGCCAGAGTAATGCAGAACTGAAATACATTAGTAAAATTAAAATTTGTCCTCATTCCCTCGGTGGGTAATACAGTTAATGAAAATAGATCTAACCAAATTAAGATAATTTATTTCATTAGTTTACGGCGCTGTAAAACTTTTCAGGGCAGTAGAGCCCTTCAGTACAAACCTGAAATAGAGGCTGTTCCACTGTTCACTTCAAAGACCACAAAGGTTAAAACTTTTAAGTGTATTAAAGCAATTCTGTTAATTGTGTCTATAGAGGATTGTTCTTTGCCCTTCTTAGTAAAGTATTCTTAATTTAAAATTCACATTATGCTCGTTCTGCATTCTAGCTTTTAACTAAAGTGTAAATATGTGATTACTTGTGTCTTCAAGGCTTAAAAAGAAATTATGCATTTTTGTTTCAGAAGGTGGTACTGGTAGTACATGGTATTGATATTTTACCTTTTTTCCCCTTTCATTTTGTATTCTTATTTTCTCTGCTCTACCTTTCTCTTCTTCCTATGTACCTGCTTAATGGTTTGTAATAAAAATTGCTATGGAGCAGGAGCCAATTCCTTGGAAGGAAAGAGGTGCCATCTCTACACTCCATTCCCTAAACTCCTTTCCTGTTTTATTTTGTGCAGTCTTGATTCTGATTTTTCTATGTTCTATCAGAAAGACACCATTCAAAATTAGAAGGTCATCCCAGATGCTGTGTGGGATTTTTTTTTTCTTTTTTTTTTCCCCCACAGAATTACAGAGTGATTTGGCTTGGAGGGGACCTCTGTAGATCATGTAGTCCAACCACCTGCTAAAGCAGGTTCACCAGAGCAGGCAGGATCATATCCAGGCAGGTTTTGAATATCTCTGGAGAAGGAGTCTCCACAAACCCTCTGGGCAGCCTTTTCCAGTGCTCTGTCACCCTCAGAGTAAAGAATTATCTTCTTGCTCCTTTCAAATTATAAGAAAATCCAGGATTGATAATTTACTTGGTTTTATTGTCAAACCATGCTTTTATAAGCCTGCATTAGAAGCCAGACTGAACTTAGCTTATGCCTCACATTAATTTAATTTTTAGTTAACCTAATTCACACTGTAGAAATTTCTTGACCTTAAATTGAAAAACAAATGCCTTTTTGTGTTTTTTTTTAATACTCTGATTTTCTTTCTGATACAATTTTTCTTCTGTTTTAGTCTTTCCTACACTAAAATAAAACCACTTTGTACACTAAAATAAACTTTTCTGGACTGGAACATGGATGTGAGAGCTCTTGGCTTCTCATTATAGTTTTTAGGGGAGGTTCAGGTAAATCACTGCTGAGACCTGCAAGTCAGTTAGCTCCAAGCAGAACAGAAATAAAAACAAAGTGGTTATTTTGGGCAAGGGAACAAGACAGATTTTATCTGAATTGGAAACCTATCTAATTTATTGAATAACACCAGGAGGATTTTCATGTTTTTTTCTTTCTATGAATTTTTATTTCGCTAATTGTGAGGAAGCTTTCAGAAAAGGGCCAAAGTTGTCCTTACTGTTGTGGAAATAATAGTTAATTTATCTTTGATTTATGGAAATAGGAAAGGTGCTTATTCTTTAAAATCCTGTCTGGACAGGTCATTTTAATGCCATGGTTGCACTTTGCTGTAAATGGGAATGATACTGTGTAACTTACAGTTAATAATTGAGTTATGTGGAAGTAATTTGTCTGGGTTTTTGTTTTATTTTGGGTTTTAAATTTAATCTTGATTTTATTGCTTAAGTATGAGCATTTCATTATTGAATGTAGTACTCTCTGGCTGTGTAAAGTGGTTACTGTAATTTATAGGATACTTTGAGAAATGTCATGATTCCCATGAAGCGACACAGCAAGATTTAGAGAGTGCAGCAGCTGAGTGAATGGAATTACGTAATATGACCTAGCTGATGCGAGATACCATAAGATTTTAATTTATTTCCTCAGTATAACTGGGTGAAAAAAGGAGATAATAGGCCAGCCCTGCCAGTTCATTCAATGGCTGATTTGAAAAGAAGCCTATTCTAAATTGATCTTGAAACTACTTGGAGTTGCATATGAAATGATCAACTTCCTATCCAGGGCCAGGGAAGGGGCAGGCAGGGACAAAAGGAGCTAAGTTGGTTAGGAAATGGAGCTGTATGGAGAAGTTATTTAATTCTGTATATGTCACATACCAAACAGGAAAAACAAAAATAGCTGTCTTTTTTGTAAATACTTTTATTTGATCTGATTTAATAAATAATTAAAAATCTTTTCAAAAGACCCAAGAACTAACTGCCAGCAGTGGTGAGGTTTTTTGCTGAATCCCTGTGCCAAAGAAAGAACACCAATATGTAACTGATGAAATTATTCTGGATGAAGGGGGTTCCATACTTAGAATACACAGAACCAAGGCAAATACAGCACAACTAATGTTTCCATGAAGAAGCAATCGATTGGATGAACTAAAGAGTTTCTGTAATAAACTACTGTAAGATTTTACTTTTCAAAAAAAAAAATGTACTTTTAATTTTAATCTCTTGAATATGATATTGTAAGAATAAGAATTGTTGCCCATATTCCATATTAAAGTATTATTGGCATCTGCATGTGGTTACTTCAACTTTGTTTGGATTTAAATTTTTTATGATTCTTTTTTTCAGCCAAGAGTTGATTATTTATGAATTTAAGAAAAAATCAGTTGGCTATTATTTTCATTTACCATTGAAAATATTGCTTGGTTTTGCAGTTTAAAAATCAGGGCAGTATACATATAAAATGGGAGGGGGAAAATATTACCCTTTGGTTTGTGTACTGCAGGCATTTTTACAGATGGAATGGAATATGGCATTTATTCCATAGAATATGGAATATTCTATGGAATAAACACATGAGGAGTGAGGTATCCAATATGCTCAAAACCTCTGGTTCTCTTCCTATTTCTTCAAAATACTAGGCAGGAAGCCAGTGTTCAGTCACTTTGTTTCAAAGCTTAATTTCCTCTTCCTTTTGTGATACTCTCATTTGTCTTCAAAAATCTTTACTTTTCTAATGTGTAGGAACTCGTGAATGCTTATAATTTCCACTCATTTATCCAAAGCACAGACTAAATTAAATGTTCCAGAAGAAAGTGGCCATATCTGTGAGCATCTCTGTTTAAAATTATTGAAAGTTGCATTGAGCATTCCATCATGCCATTTGTATTTATCTTGGTTTTCTGGGCAATAATTGTTAGAACAAAGCACAGACTTCATAAAGCAAGCCCATCAGTATTTCTTTCTTGTAGTTACACTTCACTACTATAAATAGCTTTCTCTTCATGAAAACTCTTTTAACTCATCCTCTCATCAGTACTGACGGATTTTTCTGGTGACTTGAAGGTCTTCAAAACTGTTCTCCATGCAAAAGACACAATATTATGTTTCAGTATTTAAGTGTGTATTGTGGCATTTTGGGTAGGTGAAATTAATGTAGCTCAAGGACTAACAATTTTCTTCTCTGAATTTACAAATGTCAGTCTTACTGAAAAACTGAAGATTGGGTAGGAGGGACTTCAGCTCCATACTGGTGTGTCAGAGGACAGCAGAAAGTACTGGGATGTAGGCTGGGAAATAGGTTGGAAAAAAAAGAAGTTGACATGTTAGAATCAACGTGAACCCACATATCTACCTACACCATTGCAACACAGCTCCTTAATAATTGCTTATTTTTATGACTTCTCGTGTTTGAGACACTTTGTGCACGTAAAATCAAAGGAGGAACAGTTGAAGGGCTGTGCCCTCCCATGGCGGCCCCTGGGGGCTTGAGCACGTTGGTGTCAGGCACGCTTTGACTTGCCTCACTCCAAAGGCAAACCTCAGAAACCTTGGGTGAAACCAGAGCTCGCATCTGCTGAGTGCAGCTGAGACAGTTTTGGGTGGTGGGAGTCGCTTGGAAGGCGCCCCTGGGGCTGTTTCAGCAGAGCAAACAGCAGCTGCTGGCGCTCGCTCCAGCTGGGTGTTCTGGGGAGAGCTGGTGCCTCTCTGGGTCATCTCAGCCACGAGACTCCACAGAAGATAATGTTCATTTTTGATTTGTGATGCTGTCCTTGTCTGCCAGTTAGCTCACAGTGAACCTCCATGTTCATTTTTATAGTTCAGCTCATCAATATAAACATTGGAGTTAAATGAAGTACAGGTCCATACTTGTTTGTATACTAGAAATACAGAGCAATTCTTTAGCTGCCCATTTTTAGGAATGTTGTTTTAGAGTGTTGTCACTGATGGCATGCATGTATATACAAATAGATGAGCATCGTTACATTTACATGTGTCTGCATATATAACTTCTAAAACTTTCAGACAAAGCTTTGTCATGTAATTTATTTTTACAAAACATTCATGTTGCTGATTTTTCAGTAATTTTCCTTCTATCTTGTGCTTATCCTGATAGCATCAGAAATTGTCTTAGATAAGAATGTGCCCAGTGTGAACTTTTGCATACTGGAAGAGGTAGTAAATACATATAATTTGCTTTTAAAAAAAAATCTGACTCTGTTTTTTAGCCTTGTAAAAAACAGTGGTCCTTATGGTTATGTCTACAGCTAGCCTGAAATGACAGTGATGACATAAGATGCTGGGTTTGTTCAGTCACACAGACCAGGATCAACTGAATTAATTTATCAATCTGGAGCAATGTTCTTACATAGTGTGTTTTTAAAATAATAATAATAATACTAATAATAATAATTCAAGTTCAGATTCTAAGATCTTTCAGGAAAGGCTGAACTTGAATTCAAGCATATAGGTATTGCACATAAATTTCTCGATTTTGAAATCCTGGATTATTTTTCTTTCCCTGTTTTAATACCAGCAGTCTAAACTGGGATAGCTTTTAGGCAGTTGTGGTGATTAAAATCTAGGAGACCCTAAATAAGATTGGGGGTCAGCAAAGCTATTGGTGTGGCAGTGTTTAACAACACAAATTCTGGGGAGCACAGTCCTCCTTGCATCTGGAGCAAGAAGCTTGAGTATGGTTTCAAGAAGGAATGTTTCAGAAATGCTCAAGTAACCAGTTCATGCTCAGTTCTATAGCTTTATAAATCTGTAAATGGATTCTGCAAGTCACCTCTCTAATCTCAGTGACAAAGTTAATTTCCTCCCCCCACCCCTGCCTCTGAAGACATTAATTTCACAGTGTGGGATAGTTTAACTTGCTTCCCTTCTGTTTTAGTAGGCTGGCAGAGCAGATATCACTGTCCCTGACACATCATTTTTTCTCCATACAGTGCAGTGTACTTTGAGGCTGCAGCGCAGCAGTAGACTGGCCCAGGAATCACAATCTGGGCTTATTGTCTTTGTGTATCCTCAAGGAGTAATATTTTAAAGTCACTGCATCTGTTGGTACTTAAGAGCATGATTTTTACGTTTAATTTTTGCCAGTTTTTACCATCTGTGTGTCTGTTTTTTGGCTCCTTGCTTTAATTTTTCAGTTTAATTTCTCAGTTGCACTGGGATTGCTTTCTCTTTCTCACACATGCTCTTTTTGAGTCATCCATGAACTTATATTAAAAAAAAAAAAGAAATTATTTACAGCAGTTGCATAATAAAATTCTTGGCCTTCACATTTTGATTTTTTAAAATTGATCTCTTTATATTGAGTCTCCTAGTAAATGCACGTCATTTTTGGAAATGAAATAACTTATAGACTTTGTTTAAGTTTTAAAAAATTACTTTTGGATTAAATTGAAGCATTTTGGCGGGAAAAGCTAGCTTGATCACATTCAACACATTCTAGTCTTTCATACTCATTTAGTTTTTAATGCCCAGGAGGGAATAATTTTCTTGAGAAATCTGTGTTATAATCATAAACAGACATAATTCAGTAATTTTCTCATGAAACATTGGCTGAAGTTCTCGCACTAATGACTTGAAGCTCACACAAGCGGGAAGGATTTTGTTTAAATTCCAAGAAAAATACTAATGAAATACATTAAAATAGAAACAGAATATACATGCAGTGTGTTACAGGCTGTTTTCAATAAAAATGATGTATCTTCATCAATTAAATGAATGTCTCACAAATTCAGGCATGTTCTAGCGTTTCAAGAATGTTCTGATAGTACTTGAGTCATTTTCTTTGCTTATCTCTTATAATTTTTGTAATAAAAAATTACATTGTGTGAATAAATTTTTAACATAGAAGGGTAACTGTATAGCACGTCTATCAAATGTTTTGCTTCTGCATGTGTTTGTGAGTATTGAAAGCTCCACTGCTGCTCTGATCTTTTTTTTGACTTACGTATTTTGCTTCTCACTTAAAATATAATGTAATCGCTAAGGTCAAATTTAGAGGCTTTTTAAAAGCAGGGTGGTTTCTTTTTAGCCTCTTTCAGATATTTGTAACTGAGGATCTTGGAGTTTGTATTTACCTCCTGGTCTACTTGCATCCTCTTAGCTGATTTTCAAAACAGAGTATGGACTTGCTTCCCTCTTGATGTCTTCCCCCACTTGGTTTCTAATGAATATTTTGTGTAGAAAGGATCACATTAAAATACCAGCACTAGCAGGTAAAAACATGTTCCTTTTTGAGTATGTGGCTCCGATAATCTGTAGTGCCCCCTCTCTTTGTGTGGGCTGCTTTGCACTATTAACAGCACTGTAGATTATCAAAAGAACAAAAAAAGCAATACTTTGTTCACCTGAGAAACCTCTTTTTATGAAAGGAAGTGTTGCTGTGAATTTCCAAGGAGCAGAATTAGACGTCTTCTCTTCTGTCTGTATATGCCTCTAGCTTTTCCTAAAAACACTATAACCACCTTTTACTGTATCACAAAAACTGGAAGGGCATGGTGGTTTTTCCTCTAGCTATTGGAGCTTTCATTCCCTCTCAATTCTTGTTGTGTCTTCCTGTAAACATTTTTTTGTTTTGTTTTAGAGGAAGAGGACTTCTAGCGCTTAGTTTTAATTATCAGGTATCATTAAAAAACGTAGTGGTATTTTCCACATTTATGAGCAGAGATTCAAACTGTATTTGAGTTTGATGATTTAAAATTATTTAAATTACATTTTTCCAAATTTGAATTTCAAAATCTTGCCCAGCTCTAAGGATTTTATTACTGCCAAGTTTAAATTCCCAATTTCCTGACAAATATTCTGTTACTGCAAGTAAAGAGAAAAGGTGAGGGAGCAAACCAGTGTCCATTTCCCAGTGTACTGAGAGATGTGCATGTTTTTACTGCTCTGTAAAAACATGGAGTTGATTTACAGTTGGTAATATGTAATGAAGAGACTGCTGATTATTTGTTGTCCTGTGGCTTGACTCCTAAAAATTTGTGGTTTTTTTCATTTATGAGTATAAAGTAAGAACAAGAACCAGGATACTTTCACTACTATGGTCTGTTAGAAAGTGCCAGTCACCTCTGCTGTCCTTTTTTCTTGCCTTCTACATGGAAAGCAATATTCTCATGAGATGGAGCTGTAATACCATGAGAAGAAGACCATGAATGCATTGGTCTTTCCATAGTCTCAGTTTCCTTTGGGTTGAGAGAATTCAAGTAGCATTAAGTATTCCAAATGCAATGATGAGAGCAATCCATCTGTTTCTAGCAGCATCCCTTTTGAACTGGAGCCTTGCTCTTACCTTGAATTTTAACTAACTGTGTAAATCTAAGGATAACCTATATTTGAATGCCAGACACTCAGCTGTACTTTACTGTATATTTTAAAAGGCTTGTGGGAAGCTTGATGTAAACTTTAGTCTTAGGTAGTTTCCCAGCTGACTGGTACGTTGAATTAATTGAGAATAGGAAGGGCTGGTTCAATTCATTCCCATCCCTTGTATCTCAGTCATTTTCTGCAACGATGCATAAGGATTGATTGCCATAGCAACAGTATTTTAGCTTGTACTACTGTGAATGTGGTTAATGATAATAGAATTATCTACTCATTTTAAATCCTGTTATATTATTAGGTCATCTGAGCCATCCTCTTGCTATGTATTGAGTTATTCCCTGTAGCCTATCTTGTAGTTCTTTGTCCATGCTGCTTTTACATGTGTTGAGCAGTGGGGATTCTGCTTCTTCCCTTGGGAGATTTTCGAAATCTGATATATCACTCCATTAAGGATTTTTTCCTGGTATTTAGCCTCATTTTACCTTCTTTCTTCCAACTATGTGGATTTGTACTGCATGGAAGTTCTGTTCTTTTCTTCTTCCCTATCCAGCATTTAATCCTTCTTATTTACCTGTATCAGAATATAACAGCTCAGTATTTGTGTGTTTCTTATGGGATTTTCTTATAGGGAAAAGCAGTTTTATAAATACATCCTTTATTTTTCTTTACTATCTCATTCTGATGGGAAGGTCCCATGTACTCAGTTTAGATTACCTGAACTGCATGGACAAAAAGCTTCCATCTTTCCCATGTCTAACTCTGTGTGCTGCAGTGTGTACACCACTGGATGAGTGGTTCTTGTGTGTTCATCTGTGCCTCGCTCTCTCTGATCTCCACAGTGGTCTGTGGTGAGTGGGAAGATGTTTTTTTCTCATAAAGCTGGAGAAATGTTCCTTCATCCTTGCTGCAAGTTAGCAGAAGTGCCCTCTCTGTCTGTCCTCCTTGTATGCCAGGCTGATGGTGGGTGAGCATTGGTATCTCTGCTCCCCTCCAAATCCACTTGCACACTTTACTCTCTGGAAATTTACTGGGTTTCTAAGCCCTTTCTTCCTACAGGATTTTTCCACTAGAAAGAGATATAGTTTCTAGTCATGTCCAAAGAGACACACAAGTGGAAAGTATGCTCCACTTCAGGCATTTCAAACTCTGTGCTGTGTGTAGGTCAGGTAGATCAGGAATTAGTTTAAAACAAATAAAATATGACACTTTTCCATACAATGGGACTATGGGTTAGCTGCCTATATATTGCATCATTGGCCCACTCTGTGTCTGCTTCCTCCAATGTTGTTGTGGAGAGGGTAAATAAGACAGAGGAGTAATGTAATCTTTCCAGTAATCTGTTGTTTTCACTGCTACTTATGCTTTTCGACTAATTTTCTTCATTAATATTTGATATTATACCGTTGCCCATTTTCTTTTGTTTTATTCATCTACAGTATAAAGAAGCACTTATTACATTAATATTCATCCATGCTACCCCAAGAGGGCAAAAGACTAAAGGGAATTGCTATTTGAAATTACTTTTAGAGCTAAATTTGATGCAAAATTATTTTATGCTGCAGTTAAAACCAGATACATTAAATATACCTCAGTGTTATCACAGACTAATTATTTAATGTATGAGTATTTTTGCTGGGTTTTTTTGTGGTTTATTGGTTTTTGTTTTTGAGAGGTGCTACTTTTTCCAAGATGCTTCCCTTTGAAGCTTGGGCTAGATTGCATTTCTCAGAATTCTTTATTTTGCATTTATTTGTGTTTCAGTTTCCTCAGTCACCAGGATTCTCAGTCCACCTGATAATTTAGTGTAATATAATGAAATCTCCCAAAACTCATTCATCATGTTTTAAAAGGATGTCTTAAACCTAAGTTATATTTCACTGGCAAATTTCATCACTTTGTTTTTAACTTAGTCTTCTGCTGTTTAAAATACATGTGTGCAAGATATTTAAGTTTTGTTGTTTGTTTTTATTTTATCAAGATTCTAAGATTCTAAGTATTAATGCTAAGAAATCATTCTGAGCCTGTCAATAGATGAGGATTGATCAACAAAAAAGAAGAGTCAGTAACTTACTGATTATATTAAATGAAAATTCATAGGTTTTGAACTAATCTGTTTTGTTCCTCCCCACTTTTTCTTCAAATCATATAATCTTATGGGAACACCATAAGCTTAATTTATTTCAGTGTGGAGACTTTGAGCCTTTTTAGCAGAATTTTCTATTTTTTTTTTCTAAATTGCTTTTGCCTTTATAGTAAATCAGTTTTAGTATAAGATACCATGGCCTTTACCTCATTTCAAAGGTTCACTCTCTGATTCACTCTTGGAGTTCTGTAATGATAAAGCAGATAATTTTCTATTTCCCATCTAGCCAGTACTGATGGATGAGTATTGTCCTTGCAAGAGCCAGAGCTGGCCATAGCAAGGTTCTGGACTAGCCTGGCTAGATTGTCTGAAACTTGGTGTCCTGTGACACTGGAAAGTGGAAGTGGCCAAAGATCTTTCCCAGGGATGTAGAGAAAGAAGCTCTCAGTGCAGCCTGATTTCTAAACTAACTTCTGACTGAAATCCCAGCATTTCCTTGCTCTTCAGGTTTCTTCAAGCTTTCCTATTATAGTTAGAAGAAAAAAAGCTTCAGAACTGGAAGGTAATAGGACTTGCTGCCATCTGGTTTCCTAAAAGTATTTTGTTTTCCAGGTTCAGAAAATATCTGTGAAGAGTTAAAGCAAAACAAACATTTCTTTCAGGAGGTCTTAGACTGAACTAGCTTTATTGATTGGATCATCTGGGATTGAAATGTGATTTATGGGAAATGACAAGTTCCTGTACGTTTTGAAACCTTCAGCCTGGCTTTAGCTACTTTGCAAGTGATTTAGTGATGTCTGAGAAAACCTTGTGTCAAAATCAGAATGTTTAAATGTGGGATTTAACAGTGTCTATGCTTTTGGGGTATAGCAGTGTCTATTCTTTTTTAATCTTAATCAACAAACATTTTTCTGGTTCCTTACTGAATTTTACTCCCCCAAATGCTACTGTTTACCTTAAAAAAGTGTTTAGGTAGACTTCTGTGCATAAAGTGCTAATGCTCTGATGAGAGGCACTCAAGTACATGCTTCTCTAATGTATTTATGACTTCTTTATTTCACCTTTTTTGGGGTGGGATGGATGAAGAGGAATTCAACCAAAAGATGTGTTTTTTCCCTTTCTGTTTATGCAGCTTAACTTTTAAAACATTCAAGAAATAGCATATGAAAAGCAAAGTTGTGTCTGTCTTAATTTGGTTTCCTCTAAGGAAGATGCTGGAATTTTAGTAATTCATATGAAGTTTAGTAACTGCTTATGAGGTGACAAAGGAAGTTCTGCTGTAGACTAGAAACTGTCAGGGAAAAAAACAAATTACAGAAAATAGGTCAGCAGTGTGCAAGGACAAGAGGGATTTATTCCTGGAAAGCCTGCTCATTTTGAAAGAGGGAGTTGCTGATGTAGCAGCTTCAGTGAACAAGACACAATTATTTAGATTAGTTGAAAATAAGTAGGATTTTGAAGGAGGTAATAAAAGAGGGAAGATATTAAAAGAGAGATGGACATAGTGCAAGTTACTGAAATGAGTGCCTTGAGCTGTTTTTGGGACTGCAGATGAGCAGTATCCTTTCACACAACAGTCTGATGCTACAGCAGTGGAGTCATTTTCAGTTGTCTCTGCTGCTGAAAGAAGCAGTCTTGGCCTTGCTTTGCTTCCTCCCTTGTGCCTCCCTAAGCTTTTATGAGGCTGTTAATTAGACTGAACTGGACTAGCCTGGGAAATGTAACCAATTAAAATTGTTTTTATTAAACATTAATTTTAATTTAGATCTTTTGTATAATGATACAAATGCTTGAATAAACTGAAAGGAGAAGGTGGACAGAGGAATCCAGTGCCAGACATGACCATCTGGGGAGGGGAGAAGAGGAGGCTGCTGCTTTCAACAACCCACATCTGTGGTTTGTGCTGGCCTTGAAGGATAATGAAATGCCAGGCTGAGGTGTTATTATGGGCTGCAGCATGGAAATACAATTGCTTGGAAATATTGAACCACCATCACACATGCTGAATTCAGTCCAAACTGCTCTGACCTGTGGAAAAGGAAGAGAAACAATTGCAAATGGAAATAAGATCTCTGAGAAGAAGTTTAAAAAGAATTAGTTTTAATGAGGAGCTGGGATCTCTTCTACTGCCACAAATGGCACTAAATGAGTTATTTCTTGAAATGCCCTCCTTTTTGTAACAGGTAGTTTGCAAAGTGCCCCTGGGGCTGTGGTTGTAGCAGCTGTGGGATGTCCTACACTTTGCTCCTTGGTATTTTTTAGACAAAGAGATGACCTTTGGTGGTCCCTGAATAACTTAGTGAGGTGGTGATGATGATGATGTTTGGCTGTTGGTCGTGTTTTATCACATGTGGAGTAAGGGTTTTGCATGGCAGTGAGCAATGCACCAAACTGCTCCCAGGTGCTTTTCCCAGCCTTCCTCCAGCCACCATCCTTCAGGAGATGATGGGGCCTGCGGTGCTGTCTGTTTGGTTAAGTTCAGGAGTACATGTAAATAGTTTACATTTTTCTTAAAGTAAGGCTTTGTCTAAATCAGAGACATCACCTAAA
Organism: Thryothorus ludovicianus; assembly: GCA_013397245.1. Lineage (NCBI taxonomy): Eukaryota > Metazoa > Chordata > Aves > Passeriformes > Certhiidae > Thryothorus > Thryothorus ludovicianus. The sequence goes on along the minus strand of VZTB01011867.1, from coordinate 1,309,259 downwards.
ACTGAAAGCATCTAAGGCTGGAGATGAACCTCAAAAATAGGGAAAGAAATATTTGGTTCCTCAGTTTCCTCAAATAAATAATTTGGAGAATAACCTCTAATCTTCCTATGGATGCAGTGAAGCTAAAATCATTATTGTCCATGAACTCCTTTTGCCATACTGTGCTGGAGGGCACTGTAGAAGTACTGAGTAGTATTTATTTTAAATTTGATTTAATGCTCTTGATTAAAAAATGAATAAAATTGTCATAGACCAGATTGTAACCCTGTAGGCACTTGGAAGGGAGCATTTGTAAATGAAGCATTTACTGAGAAGTTTGAAATTGTTTTTCATGTTGATTTCAACAAAACAAATTGAGCAAAGGACAATGAAAAATGCTATAGCATTTTCTGTTATTAAAATGGTGAATTTGTTTGGTGCCTAAGGTAAAATCCATGTTGTGCAAAAGACTGAAAAAGAAAATTCTACATCATAACAGGGAAACTCAATTGAAGCAATTTTAGTGGAGTTTCTCAGTGGAATGAGGTGGAAAAAAAGGTGGAATGCATCTGTGAATTCAGCAAAAGAGAAGTAAGAGAAGTAAAACTGCAAAATGGTGAAATCTCATCACTCAGAATTTCATAGAAGCTGAGAGCAGGCTTGGGTGCCTTGTCCCTCTGCATCAAGGCCAGGTGTCTGCATCACCCTCACAGCGCTGGGGCTCCCTTCCAGGTCTTCCTTCTCTGGCACTTGGGGCCAGAACCTTGCCTGGTTTTGTTCTTTTAGGGAAGGAAGGGCTGAAACACTAAGACTTGATGTTAATAAATGCACATTAAGGCTTCTTTACTTCAGGTGTTTTTGTCCATCTACTTGATGTGTAACACAAAAGACCTTTTGAAACAGATGTATAGGTATTTTTACTTTTAATCAGTATGAATATAAATTTAAAAAGTCATAAACCAATGCTATATGCTAGCAAATGAGAAGTGGAGATAAGTGACTGTCTAAATGAGAGGAAACCCATGGATTTTTCTTTAAGCAAGATGATAAGATATTAAAATATCAGTGGACTTGTTAAGTTGACACCAAGCTGTGTGGTGTGGGTGACACTCTGGAGGGAAGGGATGCCATCCAGAGGGGACTGGACATGCTGGAGAGGTGGGCACATGCAAATCTCATGAATTTCAAAAATGGCAACTGCAGGATGCTGAACCTGGGTTGGGGCAATCCCAAGCACAAAATACAGGCTGTGTGAAGAGTGATTTGAGAGGAGCTCTGAGGAGAAGGACTTGGGTGTGTTGGTTAAGGAGGAGCTGGACATGACCTGGAAATGTGCCTTTGCAGCCCAGAAAGCCACAGGGGTCCTGAGCTGCATCCAGAGCACGGTGGGCAGCCGTGAGAGGGAACTGATTCTGCCCCGCTGCTCTGCTGAGATCCCACCTGATCCAGTGAAAGCTGTTCCTGCCCATGGCAGGGATCGTTTTGAACAAAACTAGCCCATGATTTTTATGGTTCTTTGGGCAAAACTAGCAGGGAGATTGTTAGTAACACAAAAACAAAAGCTTTGAAAGTTGCATTTTCTAAAGGAGACAGAACTCAAAGAATGCGTTCTAAGTTTAAACTCCCACCAATGTACAGACTTTTGCTTTATTGGAAAACAGATATTTTAATCAAATTTTTAAAAAGCCAAGTCTTTAGCGAGCTTTCTGATGTAATTTCTGAATAGTCCTGAGCCATGCTGAGAAAAATATCCAGAATTGAATTTTGTTATTAAGATGCCTGTGTGAGTAAAATGATGTTTTGTGTGACAGGGAACAGAGTGCTATACTTTTACCTTGCTTCTAAATTGACTCTTACATTCAGTGCTCCAGGGGATTGAACTGTTCTGTACTTGGCTGAAGCTAGCGAAATCCTTGCATGCTGATACAGATCTGCAAATCAAGCAACAAGGGACCATTTCAGATTAAAAAAGAAAAAAAGAAATGAATAAGGATAAAAGAGCTATGAGACCTGTTTGAAAATTGCCTAATGACAAATTCAAGTTGCTAAATAAGAAATGCTTTTTGTATCTTTAAAAAAAAAAAATCCTCAGAAGGATGAAAATCACGGTCTTTGAAAAGGTGAGGTGAATAATAATATATTCAGAAGTGTTACAGGGAAAATGTGAAGTGATTAATACAGAATTGTCTCCTTTCCTTTGTCTCAGTATCAAGGGGAAACTATGTGACTTATCTATAATACATCTCTGCAGAAGTCTTTTAGATCTCTAAACATAGAGGTGGAGGCACGTACACTTGGTTTTCTGCAGGGAAAGTGTGTCCCAATTTCATGTTTCCATTGTCTTTTTTTTTGGCGTTTAAGAATCATGCAGGACTTAATGACTTTTTTTTTTCCTGGTGTCTATATACAGAATAAACTAACTTGTCAGATTAAAGGGAAAAGTATTTAAAATTCTGTTGCTCTACATTAGTTACAAGCAGGTGAATTCAGTATGGATCTATTTTTAGGAGAACTAATGGATGTGCCTAACTTGACCTACTTTACAATACTCAACAGAAAAATACAAACACAATGTAGTTGTAGCACTGCCATGTAATCTGTTATTTTCCTACCTTAAGAACAAAATAATGTCTTTGTTGTTGTGGCCTTCTAAATTCATATGTCTATTTAGAAGTGTATCTGTCTATATCTATATCTATCTATCTATGTGTTTATATATTTATTTCCTTGATGCCATAGTGGTAATCCATGTTAGGAGTATATTGTGGAGTTTTTTTAGTTCAATAAATATCAACTTCTTCATATCAAGTGAATGTTTCTGGTCCTGAAATCACAAAACTGTATTATCTGGCATTGTGAAAAAGGAAGAACTCAAGTTCTGAAAGAAAATTAGACTTCATTTTGTAAAAGTCACCCTTGATGTGAAAAATTTCAAGTGGAGGACCTCCCACCAAAGCAGGGGCAGTTTCCTCTCTGTGTGCAGGTGTTCCATGAGTTAGCAAGGGCTGGTCTGTTACCACAATGAAAGGGAAAATAAATTGTGTATGAGACATCAACCAGAGTGTGTCTGTTACATGCTAAGAGCTACACTTACCTTGGTTCACCATGTGGGGATGTCTCTGTAATTGAGGTAATTCCTGCATTATGCAAGGTAGATGTTTACCAGACCTGGCCTTTGGGCTGAACTTTGCAGGGAATTTGATTATACATTGACCTATAATTGTAGCCTTGTTTCAAGTAAAGCTGATAAGTATTTCCTTTAAAGATACTTCCCATGATTCTGACAGCTAAGTAAGGCTTTGAATCTGTATTTAATATGAACCCTAATATTTGTTTTACACTGGCAGATCTTGGTGGTCTGTATGTCACTCTGTGAATCATATGAGAAGAGTATAAAATTTCAGAGGGGTGAACATGGAAATATTTTGTTGATAAGCCTTATTTAAAACAAACAAAGAGCAGATTTACACCTGTGAAACAGATATGTTCTGAATCCTGAGGAAAAACAAAAAGTGGAATAGAGACTGTAACTAGGCAGTTACTCAAAATGAACCCATTTTTAAGACAACAATCAATTTGAGGTAATTTTTTATAGTTGTGTGTGGGTCTATGAGAGAGTTACTTCTCTTTGTAATATGGTGGACACATCTATAATTTCTTATTGATCAGATCTTTAGAAAGCTCTTTGGATGCTTCGCTTAATATTAAAAGTGTGACAATCCATGCTTTGTATATTTCTAATATGTAGCACATGAGGGGTTAGTGCTTTATGTTGCATCTAATCTTTTGGTTGATTTTATCATTACGTTTGGTTTTAAAGATTAATTTTAGTGATCTCCCCAACAGGCAGCACTGTAAGTGCTGGGGAGCCTTGTCTGGTCCTGCCAAATCTTTTCTGGCTATTCTTGTTAGCTGTGGCTGATTTTACTTACAGGTTGCTCTGGAACTGAACTGTCTGACAAATTCATTATGTGATGAAATGCTTTGAGTTTTGTAATTCTTCATGTACTTGGCATCTAATCAAAATGTTTAAAAAATAGGTTATGCACTGCAGGTGTTACTAGGTGCTAAGGAAAGGCAGAGATGAAGCTCGTCTGGTATCTTTGAGCCAGAAGCATTTTGTGGCTTAGCATCCTAAAGCTGCTTCTGAGACATTTGAGATCTATTTTAATAGTTCTGCTTTTCAAAGTGTCTCATCCCAGAGTCTTATACTTGCCTTTGCAAACACATAATATTATCCCCAACGTGTTAGTAAGGAAATGCACTTTTGAGTGACTTTTACAACTATCATATAGCAAGACAGTGTAGGAAATTTGAAAGGACCCAATACTGTCTTCATTTTAAGTCTCTCTTTAATACAGTAAATATATCATCAAGGCTTTTTTTTTAAAGTTTAATTTGGCAACACTTTACCCATTTGCTAGTGAACAGAAACTTAGGGCACTATTTTGTCATCATAGTAGTATTTTGTAATGTGTTTTTTGTGGTGCATGTTGTGTGTGGACTTAGAGCTGTTGCAAAATGACCACAAAAATAGTTTTGTAATACTTGAATCTTCTTTAAAATGTCTCTTAAATATGATCTGGTGGGAACAGCTACATATTTTTGTTATCCACTTGATACTTGCCATCTGTAGAGGGACCTAGATGTATGGATTTGTTCTGGTGGCTATCACTTTGCAGCACATCTCCTCCCTCTGCCTCCCACCCTGCACTGCCAGTGGTCCTGGAGAAGTCATTGAAACAGTCCAGAGTGGGATGACCTCAATCTGGGGAAAACAAACCCTGTACTTTTCAGTCAAACAGCAAATACAGTCTGTGAAACACGAATAGAATGCACATTGTGAAATGCTTGAAAGCTGGTGGTGCTTTAGACATTAGAAATGGGCTTTTTTCTGTCACATCCCATTTGGTGCTGTTTTCTTTGTATGGGGTTGCCAAGATGCATTGAGTGTTTGAAATTTTTGGCTAATAATTTTTTTCCCTTTTCCCCAATATTCTTTTCTCTGCTGGTAGGCAAAGACTATTCAGATGCATGAATTAAGAGCATATTTAATCAACAACAACAAAAACAAAACCTTTTGACTTTTAATGCATTTCTTGCTGTTTGTTGGTAAGCTACCACTGCAAGGACATACCCTAGATTTTCTTGACTGTGAAGAAGCAGAAGCAGCAAAATGTCTCAAGTTAAATTTGCTAGCAGGAAAACCTTTTGCCTAACCTACTAAAGCTCTAAAAGGCTCTCGTACTTTGTGGTGCTGTCTGCAATGCCTACTGTAAAAAGAATTAACTGCACCATAATCTAGTATAAATCCTTTTTAGTGGAAGCTCTGCTCCATGGCCATGCAGTATTTGTGTTGTGCTCCTGCCACCAGCCTGGCTTGCTGTGTGACAGAGGTGTATGCCACCAAATCATTACAGAACATATGTGTGTCATTTCAGTGATGCATCACAGGATGTTGAGCCCCTAAAGACCACTGACTTCAGTGAAGCTCTAAATTAATACACACTGTAAAATCACTGGGATGTCACAGGACTTGTTCAGCTCTTATTAGTATTGCCCAGTTTTTAATATGTATTTTAAGAAGTCATTATGAATGAAAAAATGCTAGTTATTCAAAACTGAATGAATTGTCACATATGTTTGCCAAAGGAAGGTTGTATCAAATGATATTCATTGGCTGTCTGGTGTTCTGCTTTTTGGACAATAGGAAATCAAATTCATCTCTCTTTAAATCTGTGAAAACATTTCCTTTTAAGGTACTTCAAAACAGAAATAGTGCCATTGTGAAGCCAACCAGGCTTAAGGCTCAGCTTGATCAGTTTAATAAATGGGAAATAAGAGATGATTGCCTGTGATAGCAGGGAATGAATTTGATATTCATCAGAGACCTGAGAAATCCCTTCCATTCTGCACTCCTCTATGTCTATATGATATCTATTCACTGATTTGACTGATCAAGGCAAATTTCATTTTAGAGTAGTGAGGCATATCAAAACTATGTGAATATTGTCATTTCCAATTGCAGGGTGACCATCCTGCAGAAGGACGTGAGTAACATAGGGATTATTGAGATGTAAAGAGAATATTAACTTGTATATGTGTGTATGTGTGTGTACATATATATGTGTATATATATATATATGATTAAATAATTTTTTGTGTGCATTTTTTGTGTTTAAGTGGATGATGATTTAATGTAAGGTTTCTCTCTCCCTGGATTACTGATAATAGCAGTGCACCAAGTACAGGGCTGCTGTGAATGACACAAAGCTCTCACCTAATTATTTGTGCATATATATGTATGTTCAAGAGGGAACATAGCCTATTTTTTGTATTGAGTATTTTTGGGTGTTTTTCCCATGTTGTCTTTGTAACTGCTCTTCAGAGTTGATTGAAAATTGCCATTCTCTGGAGATTTGGCCAGTTAATCAAAAAGTGAGAACATTAGCACAAAAGCCTGATGCTGGTGTATTTGTGCTAGTTAAGACACAGGAAAAGAGGTCCCTTAGGAGCTATTTCCCATCAAGTGTGATCATACAGAGAGAGAGAGAACCTACTTTATGTTGCAAGAACCAAACAAACATTTATGAAGCACAGCTGCCAGGAGACTAATAGCAAACGTGTCTCTTCTTCCATAATCATTACAGAGAAATGCAAGAGACTGAAAGGGGAAATATTAAGGGAAGGGCATATTTTAATAGCAAAAGCTTTATTTGTGTCATGGCTGAGGGAAAAAAAAATATTGTCAGGAGTTTGTCTTTATTGATAATTTGTCCATTTCTGCAGTAAAATCTAAAGCACCAGTTGAGTGTTGGATCCTTTCAGTTTGGAATTTACAGGATTTACACTCACTATGCTAAAATTTAAAAAAATTAAGTGGTAGAAAACAAACAACCCAGTGTCTGATGCTCTCTGGGAAAGTGAATCTCTCCGTGATGCTCGCTGGGGTGATGCTGTCTCCAGCCCCCACAGCCACTACTGAGGGACTGAGCTGAATGAATACCATACTCATATATGGCATTCCTGCAACATTCAGAAATAACATTATCACAGCTTAGCAGTTTTACATCAGCTCAATAATATCTGAAGTTTAAATCGGTCACATTCTTGAAGGAGGAAATAGGAGGAATTTAAAAGGCCAACAAACAACTTCTCTCTTTGCTTTTCATTTCATTGAAGTCTGGGCATTGCAAGACTTCCAGAAAAGTCTGGTTTCTTGCATCCTGCCAGCTCAGCAGGTAAACAGCTTTATGTCCATGCAACTTGTCCTTTCATCATATTAAAATATGCAAACAGTATTGACATCCTATTTCCTTTGGATGAGTGTGATAAAAGCAATAATTCCTAGGAAAAATTACTTACAAAAGTTACTTTGTAAAGATGATTACTACAGCAATAGTGACATATCAATGCTTTCCTAGTCATTATAGCTCATCTTTCCAGCTTCTTATGATGTTGGGAAAATGCACAGAAACTGTAAAGGAGGCCCAGACAGAGCTCTGTATCCTGCCCTTGTGCAGGTGCTTTTCAGAGTATCTAAATCTGTTTCCTCAATCAATTCTTTCCTGTTGGAGCACATACACTGCAGACTGGCAGGGCTGGGTTAATGGTTACTTGATAATCTTAGGGGACTCTTCCTGCTGAAATGATTCAATGCACAAATAGTTGCTTTTTACATTATAAGTGTACAGGTGGTCAGTGGTGCAGACCTGGCCAAGGAGTGCTCAAGTAATTTGAAAACAGAGTTTGCTCTCTTTTATACAGGCATTATCACTAAAATACCACTTTCTGCACAATAATTAATTACTTATTATACCCCCTGAACTGAAAAAAACCCAACCAAACCACCCAAGCCAAACACCTTTACTTCAACTTTTTTCCTCAGTGAAGGGGAAATGGAAGAATGGTAGAATGGAGATGTTGCTGTTGAATTTCAGAGATGTAGTTAAATGTTCAGAGAATATAGATTTATACATCACCCTTACAGGCCTTCTGAGCCCTTTTCCCATTCTGTCTGCCTGAAGCAGATTGTGATCCTCACTTTCTCAGAGCAGGCACCTAGAAACAAAGGCTGCACAAATGAAAGATGTAGGAATTTATAATTCAGACTCTGTGACTGCTATTGAGTTTTCTTTAGAAAATTAAATTTATTTGGAGAAAAGACAAGGAAAAGAAATTCTGCTTCTGTTTTGGGGGAGTTCATGAGAAGTGTATGGAACAGCAAAGATGAATGGGAAAGTGCTTCCTTGAAGATGAAATTGTGGATTACTTGGAGGCAGGAGCTGATATTTTGGTAATGGATGTTAACATTGTCATTAAGACAGGGAAAACGGGGCTGGTTTTGAGCTTTAGAAATTACACTAGGCAGATTTCATTCAGAAATGTTCTGAGAAAATGTAATTAAAAGAACTGTTTGGGTTCATATATATATTGGATAAGGTTTTGTTGGCCAGAATACTGCTGACATTTCTTAACTCTGCAGATTTTTTTAATCCTAAGTGGTGATAGAGAGAGACTATCTTCAGAAATAAAAACTCAATTTGCAACTTTTTATATGTATTTCATTAACACTGTGCAGGTGAACTGTGAAATGGACCTTTTTATAGGTAGAACTTTCAGCACTAATAGTTCATTTTGAGCTGTTAAGATAATTTTTCAGTTTTTGAGTCATTAATTTTATTACAGAACTTAGAAAAATAATGATTTCTTTTTAATTTTCAAACAGTGGGAAATTTTACACTGTGCTCATCAAGATATGGAGAAGTACATTGGAAGAAATGCTTTAAATTTTCTTCTGTGCTGTAAAGATGAAAGGATCTTTTAATTACTCTTATTTCAGTTTTGGAAAAAAACATATTTTGTTTTTAGGAGCTGTACATTAAAAACTGTATCTTTTGATATAGCAGGTATCAGTGGTTTTATATAGAGAAAAGAAACTTTACACTTTTGGGAGCTTGCTCAAACCCGTTATTTCTGAGAAATATCCGCAGTAATATCCATGTGGGTTCACAGAAACTTTCTTGCTCTGTTAAATGTTCTTTTCCTTGTTTACCTTATCCAGGTTGAATTTGCCTTTCAGAAGAAAACTGCTTTCCAAATAAAGAAATAATTGCTTGATGCAAAGATTTTCACAGTTAGTTAGTTACTTCTCCTAATAAATCAGAATTTTAAGTCAAATCCCTCTGCAGGTGCCCAATTTTTCTCTTCGTTCACTTCAATGTAAATCAAAATCTGTGTTATTTTGAGAAGAAAAGAGAGTCTGATTACTGTAATATTGAAGATTTTTAAAAGGGTACATCATACATCTGTTGATCATGGCAGTAGTGCTTTCATTAGGATTATGATTTCTCCTCTAAGCACCTATTTATGGGCACATGCATATTTCTGATACAGATCTGTCTGCTGTCCAGGAAAAACCAGACAGAGGCGTGTGGGAGCTGCTGTTTCTTAATTGCTTGGATAACTGACAGTCAGTGTGGTTCCAAAACTTGCTGTGTTTATGATTCTCGAAACAAAAGGCACAAAATGTAGATGTGATGGTGCCAGATAGCATCTGTTTTACGTAGCTTTTGATTTGCAGTTTCTGATTTGTTATACCCCAATGCTGGAAGGTGCATGGAGGCAGGAGGCAGCTAAGTTGGCTGTTTCCTTTGACCTGGCTGCACTCGAGGTCAGGCAGAGGGATGCTCCTCTCCTTGGCAGGAAAAACCTCTGGACCACCAGGTGGGATTGAAAGAAAGGAAACAGAATGTCCTACAAGTGGAGAGGCCTAGGTCTGGGGGGAACAAGAGCAAAGACATTCTGAGGGGTGGGAAGGGTGGAAAGAAGGATTTGTACAAAGATTTAGAACAAGCATGACACAGGGAGCTGTGTTCCAAAAGGGCACTGAAGGCAGAGCAAGCCCAAAGAACTGCTGCAAACACTGGTGCAAGGGAAGCTTTGTTTACAGGCTTAGAGTAGTCAAGAGAAAAGCTTTTGGGGCTAAAAAGTGATGAAGTGTAGGACCCAAGTGTTACTAAAGGAACGATGCTTACACTGCACATACATAGATGTCTGCTAAAATGACACGGCGTAAAGCCAGACGTGTTTTTTGGCAGAGGCATATCTACAAATAGATAGGATGTTATTTCAATCTCTTCTTCTTCCATGTGTGTGTATATATATATATATATACACATACTTCTTGCATGTTTGCCTGGAAAAATCACACATGAGAAATGACCAAAAACCATAGTGTTAACAAAGTCATGTTCGTCTGTGACCTTTTGTCATAGGTGAGATTCAAAATTGTGTTTCATCTGCAACTCTGATGAAAAGAGTTCTCTTTAGGCTAATAATAGCTTCAGTGCAATAAAAATACATAGTTTTCTACAGCCAGCAGTGTCCCTAACTTCACACCAGGAAAGCCGTGTCAACAGTGATTTGGAACATGCTGTATGAAACAAGGTGTGGAATACATCTCTTCAGTATGAAACATCTCCAAATGTTCCAATTTTCCTTAATAGACCTTTTTGCATGTGACTCTAGAATTGGCATGGAGATTTGAATACTTATTCAATTTTAAACTTTTTGCATTGGTACATATAGAACTTCAACAGAAATCAGGAAATATGCAGTTCTAGGCAGGTTCAAGATGCTGGTTAACCTTTGAAATGTATTACTTACCTTGAGCTTTACAGAGAGAGATGACGAGGAGGTGCACATTAACTCCTCTTGAGACACAGGATCATCAATCTTCCAAGGAGCTTGGCCTCACAAAGCGTGCTGCTTTCCAGGATGCACAAGGCATATCCATAGCCATGGAATCCTGATGCAGCCAGCCTCCTGCTTTTGCAGATTCCCTGTGGAAATCTCAATTGGACATTACTGCCTCTGCCTGCCTTTTACATCTCTTCAATACTTTAATAAGTTGTCTGACTCTGTGTGCTAAACTCATAACGTATCATGTATTATTTCACTGACCTGATGGCTCTGGCTCTACAGTCTGTCTGTGTTTGAAACCTACTGTTCACACTCTGTAATATTTTCTGTTTGATTACATGGCTATTTAAAAGTATGAGCTTCCAATAATTAACCCATAAGAATGGGTTTAGATAGCCTTACTGGAAGTCCTTGAATTATCCTGATCTAAATTTGGAAGTACAGCATTCACAACTTTGACATTATGCGTTTGGTGAATAATGTATGTACTTTTTGGAAAGTGAAATTAAAAATAAAATCAATTGGTTAGCATTAGAGCCTCACGTAGCTCTTTGGTGTCAGCCTTCTCTGGCAAGCTATTAATAAAGGCAGGGATAAAATGTTTAAGAAACTCTTGATACTTCATGGAATTACAGAAGCTGCATTTTCTTAGACTGTTTTTAAGTCTTTGCAAATGAGCCTTGTGTGTTCAGTCAAGCCCACAGTAACCTGCCCAGGGAGAGTCTGGGAGGAGTTTCCCCAAACACTGCTGACCATCAGCTGGTTTTGTGCTTTTGCTTGTCAACCTTTTAAAAAAATGCTGACTGTGGTAGCTTCTGTAGCACGGCTTTTAAAACCTTAGTAAAATTATGATATAACACTGGCCAAACTATAAATAACATTGCAAAAATGCATAAAGTGAGAAAAACCAATTTAGAACAGTTTCAGACAGAAGAGGAAAGATTTTTGTAGTTGTAGAAGCGCAACATTTCCACAGCACATGTGATAACCCAAATAATCTGAGAATGGTAAAATGTCACTACTAAAATGAGTTAATAAAATTAAATGTAGGTTTAAATATTTTTAATTTTTTTTAATATCTAGGATGAAGATCGAACAGAGGAGGACAACAGCAGAGTTGAGCCTGTTGGACATGCAGACACTGGCTTGGAAAATGCTACCAATTTTTCCCTGGAGTAAGTTCCTGGCAGAACATATTGTTTTAACGAGTCTTAAGATTGAGCACAGACTAGTGAAGTGCTCGGAATAATATGAGTGATACTGCTCTTAAGAAAGTGGGGCAATCTTTTTTAGGTCATGTGTCATTTTGGTTTTAAACAATGGACCTTCTTAAAACAGACTTTAAACAGTTTAAAAAGCTTGTGTTAAAGATGAGCATCAGAAACTTGACATTTTATAAGTGCTGATGCTACACTGAATTTTCTGCCTCAAAGAAGATGCTTATATGATGGAACTCTGAAAACTTGACAGAAGAAATAGGGTCAATGCTAGTACAAATAGATCAACAGGCAAGAATTTCAAAGGGGAAAATCTTAATTCCAATCACTAGTTCACAGTCTCTAGGAAGATGTGTCTGGGTTACAAGTTGTGTGGTCAAAAACCTCATACTTTGCAAATGGATCAAAACTGGTGTTTTGTTAGCTCCACCTAATTTAAAAATACAATTATTAAATGATATTTTATGTCATCAAAAGGTATAGCAAACCTGACCTTTTGCATTTCATGGAAAAGAACTGATCCATACCTTGTTAGGGAATTAATGAGAAAATACCCCTTCTAGCCTTAAATTAAATCTTTTAAATTTATTAACTTAAATTTTAAATAAAATTAAATCTTCTGCTCCTGTTATTTTTGAATTAAATTATGAATTAGGGACAGAGGGTTTAAATGTTAGATAAAGATCATGGTGACATCTATTAGGCAGTAGAACGTGCATTTTACTCGGTTCCATTTACAAAATCTGTTACATTGTAAATTCCAAATGCTGTTTCCTAAATAGGATTTGCAGAACTTCTGTCAAATGTAATGCTTCCTGGTGTTGCTTTTAAATAACTTATTGACTTCTCATCATATGCTACTTCATTTATGTTTTGTTTTGATCTCATACTTCTTTGCATGTTTGTTTGAAGCAGTTGGCCCAAACTTCTGAGAAAATAAGGAAGCCAGATTTAAAGAATCTCTCTTAGGAAGTGATCATTTCCTCTTTGTTTTCTGTTTTACAGAATTTAACATTTGAATTTGGAACAGAATTATTTTTATTTCTTTTAAAAGGAAAGGTGTAAGAAAAATGAGTGCAAAGATGTTAAATGTGCATTTTGAACAAATGAAAAGTGACTGACTCAAGCACTAGAACAAGCTAAATGGTGTACGCTGGATATGGAAAATAAGTGAGGTTGTTTTTAAATTTAAGTTGTGTTTGCACTTACATTGTTCCAGGTGCATCACACAGATTCTCACTTGTTCCCTTTCTTAGCCCTTAATTTTCTTCTAAGCTAATAACAAAGTCAGGAGAAAGTTGATAATAGAGAATCAGAGGCCTACCAATAGCAAACCATGTCTTTTGGAGCTCCTTTTGGAGGCTGGAGGAATTGCTTGAATCCTTTGCACATTAGTTAATGAAAATGTAGCCTTAGCATACAGAAGGGAATGAAGTCAGCCTATGCAGAAACTGCACATGGAACTATGAAATGCTGGACTGATTTCATTCTTAAACATTGATCCATGTCTGAAGAATAACATATTTTTGGCTGAAGTCTCTCAGCTCTCCTGTTGTTGCTTTCTTGAGCTAACAAGGTCTCTAATAAGAATAGAGACCTTCCATTCATGTTGTTTAAAAATCAAGGTAAAAATTCAGACACCAATTGAGGCAGGCAGCAGATTTAAAGGCTTAAAATATATGTATTTTAAAAATTTAACGTAAGAGAAATGTAGAACAAACTGTAACCCAGGATTTCTCTTGACTTCCCAACCATATGTGGTCTGGTTATTCTCAAATTGCAGATTAAGAGCTGCAAGCTTTCACGATGGGCTACCATATGATCAAGAGCTTATTGAAGGAAGTAGAAAATCTTTTACTGCTATCACAGGGCATTTTTCTTGCTCTTTGCTCCATTTCAAGATTAAATTTTATTTGTATTCCTATGAGGAGCAAGCTTTTCAATGATCTGTGTGTATATATATCTAGTGCCAGGAAATATGGAAAAAGTATGTAATACTAGAGAGAGGCATAAGCCACAAATTTAGATTGTGGCTTCTGTTCAGATCTCTCACTTCCAGTTTTACTGAGAGGTTTGGCCTTTGCGTATTATTTTCTCATTTGTGTATTTATAGCTCTTTATGGTTCATGGGCTATATTCCACCTTTGCAGATGTGGGCATGTTTCAAATGCATTAATAGATTTGGTCTAAATCTATTTCTACAATTTTTGCATGTCTCTTTCTCAACCTGTATTTTCTTCTCCTGCTTTTTTTCCTCACTACAGCAAAAATTATAATTGAAAACTAGATGCATGGTTGCTTCAGGGGACGTCTGGTTGGTTTTGAATGTTACAGTTAAATCTTACTTTGAAAACTTTGCTTAGTAAGGAGATGCAGGAATCTTCCAGTATAAGAAATGGTATTACAATAAAACAGATTAATGTGTTTTAAAACTGGAAGTATTTAGCCAATTAAAAATTTAATAATTCTCATTTGATTATGAGGTATTTATGGGAAAGCTAATGTTAAAATTTAGCGTTGTCTCTAAGATAAAAAGTAAAGCATGCAAGTGCTATGATGAGCTTTTAGGTTTCTGAGGAAAAATTGTGTGTGGCATTTAAGGTATTTCTGCTGAATGGTCAGTTTAACTTTAGAATAAGAAAGAAATAAAGCAATATGCATGCAGTGATGATGATGAGACCTATTTTTATGTATTCAGCTAAATTAAAAAAAACCCCAAACCTTTGATTTCTCTTGGTTCTATTAATTATACTATTTTTGATGATTGATCTCCTTTCATGCCATCAGACTAATCTTCAGGTACGTAGCATTCAGCTGTGCGTTCATCACCATGGCTTGGTTTCTGGCACGGTTCTGTTTCTCTGTGTGTGTGTGTGTGGGGTTTTGCGGGTCCTTCACGCTCCATGTTCACATTCCCTCATTGGTCATTGTCTCACAGTGATATGGTAAAGCTGGTAGAAGTCTCCAATGACGGCGGGCCTCTGGGAATCCATGTAGTGCCTTTCAGTGCCCGGGGCGGAAGGTAACGTATCGTGTAGGATTTTATTTGCCTTGTAATTTGCTCTGCTTTATCTTGGTTGTGTTAATGTTTGCATTGTGTGCCTTTGCCCTCCGTAGAATATTGTCTGTTTTTCAAGGGGCAGTCTCACTGATTAAGAAAGGAAGAAATGCAAGTTTACTGACTCTGTGCTTGGAATGGACTCTATAGTTCAGAGGCTCTGCTTAGAAGGAGTTAGAACTGGGTAGTGTAATCTTGGGGGAGACTGAAGGATAAAGACATTTCCTTTTGGCCTCCTCAAATTTATAAGCCTCTCCCCTAATTCAGGTAGATATTAGTGCAACATTTCCCTACTGACTGTTTAAAGCCACAACTTTCCAAATAAAAGCAGGAGTCTAAACCAGAGGTGTCCTACGCTTTTGCTTGTTAAGAGTAGGGGTGAAAACAATCACCAGACTCAAAATTTCATATTGTCCCATCCATTGGGGTTAAAATGAAGTAGCAAAACCAGTTGAAACATTCCAGTTCACGCTTTTGGGGAAAAGTGAACTGTTTTACAGGCTGAAATTCCTGAAGTTGGATTGTTTACCCCTCCCCCCTCCAAAAAAAAAAAGGTGTAAAGAATGTAGTTTACATTAAAAAATACAGTATGAGGGATGTTATTAATAAACACAATACATAATCTCTAATGCTTACTTTGCTAATGTAGAATTTTAGTGTTTAGAGCCACCAAGATGATATCAGGAAAAAAGCTTAAATTTTGTATTCATTAGTGGTGTATTTGAAACTTTTAAGTACCTTGAAAAGTGATATTTTTTCAGTAATATATGCAAATTTTATTTTGGTGTTGCATATTCTAAGTACACACTGCATTTTCTCTCTTTAAGGGAAAGTGGAACAAATTTATATATATGTCTTAAAAGTAATCTTTGCACATGAAAAGGGGTGTTATGTTCTCGTGTCTGTTGTTCCAGTTGCATTTCAGTTTTATAATTAAAAACTAAGAAAATAACAAAACCTAACTTGCTATATAAATATATCTCTCAAGTATTAATATGCTATTTTCAGAAATACTAGAGTATTTTAAGTATTTTTCCTTCTATAACAAATGTCTTTATGGGATTTTAAACACAGTATAAGAGCTTTATTTGCAGTTGTTACTTAAAACCCAATGCTTTCATAAAAATACTGCCATGTATTATGAGAAAATGTAATTTTTTTTACTTTAAAGTTACTTTTTCTCGAGACTACAAGTATTAAGAGCAAACTTCTGTTAAGTGGTGAATTCTTCTCTTCATAATCTGAAATTCATTAAATTCAGTGTGGAGATGGAAAGGGCATGAGTGAGCAGGACTTCAAACATAACTCAGAAATAAATCCGAGAGAGTTAGAAATGGTTGAAATGTTCACACAGTTATCTGGGATTTTGACAGCGTGAAGGCCAAGGAAAAGACCAGTTTAAGGATGTTAACTGCCTACTAAGTACTTGTTTAATAAAACTGGTGTTAAAATATATATTTTGACATTTTGAATAAGAATTTTAATTTGAGTAGAATTCACTTCTAGCCTTTTAATGTGGTTATCAAGTCTGAGGCAAAGTTTAAACTGTTCATACATAATGAGACCATGTTAAAGAAAAAAGCCATAAACACAGAAAAAAGATAATTTTTTCAAGAGAAATTTAAATATGTCATGCAAAATTAGATGATAAAGTTCTACTACAGGAAAGCCAGTTTTAAATGTAGATGTTTCAAATCAGGACATACTGGAAAATCAAATTCTATTACAAGGGAAATAATTTTTATATTAAAATGTATCCTCTTTTTCTTCGTAATACTAGAACTCACTTCATTGAAAAATGGACCATATGTTTAATTACTGAGTTTTTTTGGACCCTCCACAAAATAATCTGTTGAAGAGGGGAGACACTTGTTCCCATGTATTACAAGTGTAGAGGAGCAGAGTTAGGGAGGATCTAGAATATTTCCAAAAGTTTTCTGCCATGCCCTGTGTGTTCTTTTGAAGGAAAAGCAGAGTTCATTGCTTGATTCTAAGAGTTTGTGTTGTGCTGCTGCTTTACTCCCTGCATACCCACACCTCTCCGTGCTTTCAGGTAGGATAAACACATTTTTCTCCAGCTGCCTCCAGTGTGGACAGGAAAAGGAACACACTCAGGTTCAGGTTTGAAGCAGTTGGTAGGGATTAGATTAATTTTTTTGCCCCTCCTGATTTCCTACTTCTTCTGAGCAGATAAGACACACTTGTTTCTCTTTTTGCTAGATTCAGAGGGAGAGCAGATGCATGGCAGGGATGTTCTTCCTACTTACTTCTCACTGTAGCACATGGCTGCTCTTTGTTCCTCCCCTGGCTGCAAAAAATACTTCTCCCAGCTACAATCAATCTACAGTGCCCTCCCTACAATAACTTGAGCAGAAGATTTGCTCAGTAGCAACCTAATTATAGAAAACCAAACACAAAAAGAAAAGTTCTCTTATGTCATATAGATAGACTGTCCCATAGTTGTTCTATATTTGCTTGCTGTTCAATTCCAGTTATGCTGTGTTTGCAATTACTTTTCTTGTAGTTCCTTTCTTTTGTTTTTGAAAATGTTACTCAATAGGCAATGGTTATTAAATCAATAACTTGAAAAAGTGTAAAAGCATGTTATACGGTTCACCTTTTGTCTCCCTATGCAGTAATCAGGAGCTTTCCCCACAAAAAAATTCACACCAGAATATCCCTTCCAAAGGAAACACTCCAAAACTCTAAAAATTATGTACCATAACTCTGTTCTTTACTTCTATTGAGAAAATACTTGACTTTTATGGTCTTTTGAGGGTTTGGAATAAGAATCTTTCGAGTACTGGCTTTTGATCTTGAAAAAAGTCTGTAAAGGGCTCTGCCTCATCTATATAGACACTACAAATTATTTCTGTTCCCAGTAAAATTGAGACTTTTCTTAAATGAAAAAATCTGTATTTCTCTGGTAAAAGTACTCTTGATTCATAAAGACATGGTGAAACTTTATTCCGTGTATATGTTTCCTTGTTATCCTTCTGGTTTTGCCTCTAGAAATGTATCAGTCTTTTATTGGCCTATTTGATAATATGATTTTGTTAACATGTTTTGTTCACCTTATCAAAAGGGAGGAAGGTATACATATTCATCACCTTATGGTTGTGCATTTTATAAGGATAAAAGTTTTGTTTGCAAACCTGCTGGCACATTTTTGCAATGGCATAGATGCAATGCTCAGCAGAAAAGGAGGCATGAAAATGAAAGTAGAATGAAGGCAGAAGAGAAGGCAAGTAGCAAAGTGTTTAGATAAGAGTAGAAAAAAGAGGAAATGACTGAGAGAAAAATATGAAAGGAAAGAATATTCTAACTGTGCAAAATTGCCCTACCACCAATCCTTCCTTCTTATTTGGTGCTCAGAGACAGGAGCAAACAGTCCCTTCAGAATCTCATTTGAGCAGCCTGGATGATGTAGGATGTTATGCTGATGTTTAAGTGGGGATGCACCAAGTTCTCTGCAAACTCTACAGTAATTACAGAGTAATTTACCATTACATGGCCTCTCCCACTTTTGCAATCTTCTCGGGCTCTATACCCAGATCCTCTTCTGAAATCCTGCCGTGTCTGTCTTTGGAAAGAGATTCAATTGACACAAGGGATATATTTGAGATAACATCAGAAATCTCTGTGAATAGTGATATGGAAGTTAGAGAGCCCCTTAGTCCCAAGACTACTCTGAAGTCTACTTAGTAAAGCAGAACTGAAAAGGATTTGGATATTCATCTGAAACCCCACAATGAACATCTGCTAATAAGTATCAGACACATTACTTTGATACAGACAGGTATGCACAGCTCTGCCAGCTTTTCTTCCTGTTGAAGTATGCCACAAAATCCATGATTAACTGTACATCTAAAACCTGCAGCTAAAAATGTTTTTGTTATATATCCTAAATGTCTTAAAATATTAGGAAGTCTTGAAAGAAAGGGGAAAAAAAGGGAAGAATTTTTGTCAGTTTAAATGACAAATTTAACAGGTTTTGTTAAAAAGACAGAAAAACCTCAAATGAAGGTGGGCATTCAAACATGCACACAAACCCTAACTACCCTTACTAGAAATCTAGAAATTTGAAATTTTTATACTCTTTCTATTATTTTTCTTTTATTGGAAGTATCCTTCATTTTCTAGAGTTTATAAATTCACCTCATGTGTCACTGTAAAAATTTTAGTCTTGTACTCAAGGTACAAAGAAAATGAAAGTAATATCTAATGGCCATTGTCTATATTGAGAGTCCATAATATTGCCTTCAAGGTGCCTCTCTAATGATCATATTCTCTTTAATCAAGTAGGAGGTCTGTGCTGTCTGCCTCTCCATTTATTCCTCTCCTGCATTTCCAGCCTTTTAAGTCTCAAAGGTAGTCATGGCTTTCAAAAATATATATATGGGGAAAAACCTCTCTGTGGAGTGAATTTACCATTCCCTCACTCTTGTATCTGAATTCAAAGTGTCTGATCTCAGCCTTTAAGAAGTTTTATAAGCATGACTTGAAGTATTACTCAAACTAAAAAGCTGAGGAGTGGTTACCAAAGATTGGGAATTGGTTCTGGACTTCAGGCATGAAATTTAAATGCCTCCACAGCAGTGCTGTGATGTCAATATTGGGTAAAGGAGTTTATGTGCAATTTAGCATTGAGTAGCCACAATAATTTAACTTGAACAAACAAGCTGATTTGCCTACTCTGACCTCTGAATTGAGGAATTTTATGCTATACTTATGTTCTTGTAGAGAGATCTTTCTTAGCATGAAACTGCTGCACATCAGCTTTTCAATCAATCCTTATTTTTGTACCTTAATCTAGTTTTTGCCTTTTCATGTTAGTGACTTTATGTAAACATTTAAATTGGCTATTTTCTGTTCTGTCTGATTTGATTACACTACAGTTAGCTTGCAGGTAAATAGATAAATAACTTCAATGTGTACATACAATGGGCCATAATGGCCAAATTATATTCTAGATGCTCAAATTCAGTTTTTATTTTTACTTACACTGTCAGTTTTTATTAAGATAAATTATAATCATTCCCATACATCTGGATGGCATGTGGAGAGTTCACATTTCACGAACTACCCCGACTAAGTTAGGCAATTTAGATGTCAATATAAAATTCACTGCTTATTTCTAGTTTTATCATTGGTTGTAATTTATAGTGAGAACTGAAATGTTAACACATGTAGCTGAGTTTATTTTAATAGTATAATTAGAGTAATGAACCTTGTGGAAATACAGTGGTGCAAATGCTAATATAATCTCAGCTGCTTACATTCCCAATTAGGTATTTTAAACAAATACAAAGATTGAGCTCTGTGCTTTGGCAGTTTCCCTTCTGTTTCCACGTCAGCTAATGTTAGTCTAAAACAGCACAGGTACCAAATTTCTCTTTTTTAATTATTGTTTCAACAGGATTGTAGACTTGTAGAGTGTTTTGCAAAGGTTTATGTGATGTTTAATCTCATTCATGAAAAAGTTCGAGTTTAAAAGATTTGTAATGGAAGAATTTTTATTAGTAAAATTAAGCAAATTCAAATATACCCGTACATTTGTATGCTACATGGTTGTGCTTAAAAAAAATGTATATACTGACTTTGATACTTTAAACCAGATGAGTTTAGATGCTTTCAAAATTTACGACTTCCTAATGTAGGAAACATAATATTGAAGATGTAGTAGAGCTCCACTTCACAGGATTAATGATGGTGGCATATGGCAGGAAAAAAAAATCCAATTTGTTTTTAGGTTACTGTATATTTGTAATATCAGGTCGACTCTGTTTATCTCCAGTTGTTTCAACAACGAACATGAATTCCCATGAAGTTTTTTAGAGTCACATTCTTACATTTAACCATAATGTGCTGAAGAAACACCATAGGAAATTGGTAGGCTTTTGGTAATTTTTGAAGAACATACATTTTCCATAGTTGTAGTTTTCTCTGCTATGCAAACCCTCATTTGGGAAATTGTTTCTGGAATTGTCTGAAGGAATCTTTGGTGCCATTTATTTTTGTAAAAAATTTAACAAATTAAAGGGCACTGTGAGAAGCCTGGTTTCAGGTTTGACTCAGTCTGTTCATCCAGCCTTGAATTTGCTCTCAGTGGCTTTAGCTTTATATGCCTTAGTTAACCTGGCTCTAACATTTGTTAAAAAGCAAAATCCTCATGAGCACCATATGCCATGTTAGAGATGAGCAGTCTTGCATTAGCAGAACTTGTAGCCTTTGTTTAATGAGATTATTTACAATTTTGACTGGTGCTTTCTTTTTCTGTTACATTATTCTACTATTGATTAGGATTAGTAATATTTTAACAGATTTGAGAACCTAAGTGGAATAAATTTAAGAAATGTCAAACCGTGCATAAAGGTGCATCTTGCATTAATAATTTGATATAAATTCATAATGTGAAATGGTAGAAAGCAACATTTCAAGAAAAATGCTATGTCAAAACCATTGATAGAGCAATTATTTTGTAATCATAAGTGCATGGAGACATTGGGATGAAATAACCACATTATTTTGTATTGTGTTTTGTCATTATATTAACTTAGATTGTTCTACTTTGTGTAGATATTGTTTTGATATTTTGATATTTTTTCTATTTAACCATATAGACCAAACACCTGTTGTTGTTGTTATATGCTCTTGTGCAATCATTGCATGCATGTCCAAATTCTGAATTGTCTTTGGATATTGCAGAGGAGTACACCTGCAGCAAAGAGCTGTTGGGCATCAAGTGAAAGAAAAGGAAGAGTAGACCCAACTCCTTCCTTTTCTGCTCAATTTTGTTGATTTCCTCTTCAATGTAGCATTCCCTATTTTATATTTGCTTTGCCTATCTCTGCCCCATTTAGAGTTATGCTTTTCAGGAGCTTCACTTTGTGGCTCAAAGACAATCTCCCCAAAAGAAATTCATCAACTTAAAAACGAAGAAGTCACTAACTTGTTTTCAAACACATTAGTTTTCTATGAGTCAAAACTGTAATTCTGATAAAAATAATGTAGTGAAGCCATACAAGTATTTTTTCTTTTTACTATTAATATCACTGATAGTTTGGTTCTTCATTCATTGAATCATCTATAATTTCTTTAAAATTATTTATAAATCTTTAAAATCTGAGACTGCCTTCAACATTTGTTTTTTAGCCAACAGTAGTAAAAAAGGGATTGAATCAATATTTTAAAGTTTGTTTTGTTTTACTTCCTGTGACTACATAACCTAATAATGATCAGAAAACTGTAGTACAATAAATGGAGCACAACATGGTCATTAGGTTGGTGTGCTACTGTTGCAGACTTGTAGAGATTTTTGTCATGCAAATGTCTGACTCAAGCTTCATTTGATGATTTGTGTTGTCAGAATGCTTTATGTTGTTTTTTTCCTCACGATCTGTTTACATGTTTAGATTCTTTCAACATCATATCTCAATGTGGTTCCAAAATGGAAATGCTACTAGGATCATTTCTCCTACTTCTTCCTTGTAGAAGAGAATGTACTGTTAAAGAAAATGTATTATTTGCTTATGCTGATGATAAATTAGTAAATGAAGTATTTAAAGTGGAAGAAATAAGTGAATTTTGCTTTTCTGACCCATTTGATGAAGTGCTCAAGTGGGTAGGTAGCTTTTGAGCACATGAGGAGTCCTTCAAGCACCATTGACTGCTCATTTACTTTGAGGTATTATGTGTGAGTGGGAGTTCTGTAATTACTGAAAGGTTTTTGCTTGGAAGACATGTGGGGTCTTGCAATTCCTCCTGATTTGGACCAAGTATTTTTCACACCATGCCTTGAAATGAATTCTGAAAGAAGTAATGCTGTTGACTTGGATGATGTGAGTTTGACGCACTGAATACATCCTGTGGGATTTCACTGTAAAGCTGATCTTTAAAAAAAAATAAAAATCAAGTGCAGTGTCAATGCAAGAGTAATCCTGAAGTTTGAGTTCTCCTTCAGGCAGAGCTCAGGTATAGAAACAACACTGACTTTTCATGCTATCCTGCCAGTACCTCAGACTTCCATTCTCCAGGATCCTTTTTCATGATTTCAGGTTGAATATTTGTTTACCTGTTCTCTCTAAAAATGGCCTCAAAATGTTACTGTGAATAGGCATGAAACAGAGGGGACTCATTGCACAGAGGCTATCAAATGGAAAATTTCTTCAGTCAATTAATTTAAGATTCTGAATTTAAAAAGAGCATTTAAATTTTTAATTTCCTCTTTTTTGTTTTATTAAAAAATGTTAAGGTTTAAATATAAAAGCATTTGGTTCACATGAAATTACTGAATTCTCTCTACATCCCCTCATTACAGGCTGCTTATTATATGAGCTGACCCCATGTTACACTTGCATAGAAGGAATAGTGAAGGCTGCAGCATTCTCTGCTAATTCAGAAATTCAAATTTTAAGTTGAACCTATTCAGATTCAGTTAACTAGCAGAAAAGATGTCTTTTCTCAGATAAGTAGTGGTTCTTGGAGTTTTTACTACACAGAAATCTTGGCCTTTTTCAAGAATGGACCTGCTGTCATCCCACAGCCTGTTCAATCTTACTTTTGACATGTTTGATTTACCTAGGCTTTTTGTTTTATGCAAAAGGGATAATAAATCAGGTAATTCTTGAAGTTATTTGAAAATGTGCTATCCTACTTCAAGGTAATGATGTTTTAAAATATAGCTTGATAAACTATCATGATAAAATATTAAATCAATAGGATTTTCTATGTTGCAAATTATTCAGATAGTAATAATTTGTAATTTTAATGTTCCAGAACCCTGGGGCTGCTGGTGAAGCGTTTGGAGAAGGGTGGAAAAGCTGAACAGGAAAACCTTTTCCGTGAGAATGATTGTATTGTCAGGATTAATGACGGAGACCTGCGGAACAGGAGATTTGAACAGTAAGTGTTCTTCCCACACGTTACATTGCATTATTTGATCTTTAACACTGCACCTTGCAATGATTAGAGGAAGGTGAGAAAAAAACCTCTAAGCTTGCCTTTCTAATAAAGAAAAGATACACGTAAGGACATTAGTGCCTTTTATATAGCTAGACTAAAAAAAAATTCAGGATAATTATTGTCGTTAGAGTATATGCCATTCTCATTTGATTGTTTTTATACATGATAGATTTTTTTTTTATATTGGTTTTTCTTGAAATTCCCATATGGCTTTTACTCTTATACTTACAATGCATGATGTTCAATATAAATGGACAACTTGAAGACTTTATTTTTAACATTTTAAAATATATTTTTTTGATTGTGTGAGAACTAAAGGTGCTGTGTATGCAGAAATTTCCTGGAGAAGTTTGAGAGATAAATATTTGCTTAGTGATTGTCTGGACTTGGTAGAATCTTGAAATGAATCAGAAAGACTTTTAAGAGGAAAATGAGATTATAGTTCACACTCAGGTAAGAGAAAGAGGAAAATAGAAAATAGATATGCAGGTAATGAGTGATTTCATGGGTGATAATATTGTTCTGAAATCCGTAACGCACTGTGGGCCAAATATCATTTATTCTGATCATCTTGTACTTAATATATATTTGAAATGTGATTTTAATTTCTTTGACTGAATTGAAACGTAACCCTGTACCATATGGTTGAAAGCAGCTTGTCTCTGCTTGTTCTAAGGTTCTGAATCACAGTTTGTAAAGTCTATGAAGTGACTTTGTTGACTTTATATAATTTGGATTATGACCTTGAGCCCAGTTTCTGTCTGTACAGGATTGACCATTTTTTTTTGCTGTTTCTTAGTGTTGTATTCTGATAGACTGCTGGCTGAAAAGAAGTGTAAGCCAGACTGGTTGCAAGACTGCATATAATCAGAAAATTATAGAATGCATAGTCTTTTTATAATTAGTGATTTTCATTTTAATAATTCTTTTGTCGCTGTGGTAACAGTTATCGCAATTATTGCCATTATCGAGGTTCAAAACAAAAGGATGCTGTAGTCCTGCTGTAGCGCTGTCTGCATTTCAAGACTGTGGTTAAAATTTTTGCTTTTCTGAATCCAGTATTTGCTACATTAGTCGCTAAGCATATTTAACCATAGTGTTGCCCTAAAGCAGTAAACCTTAGCGAAAAGCAGACCAAATAGGCTGGTGAACAGCTTCAAGTTTTATGCTTCATGCTCGAGTGCAATGCGTCTGTCAGCTCGTGTTGCTTAATTAACATTAGCAATTACGCTCCTAACGTCTCGTAGCCTGCCAGTCCTAATTTGCGGATGTTCTGTTCCCTTTCCATCGCAGAGCACAGCACATGTTCCGCCAAGCCATGCGCACGCCGTTCATTTGGTTCCACGTGGTGCCGGCGGCGAGCCGGGAGCAGTACGAGCAGCTGTCCCAGAGCGAGGCCTCCTTCTTCTGCAGCCGCTTCAGCCCCGAGGCCCCGCGCCCCGACGGCAAAGGCGGCGCCGCCTCGGGGCTCCACACGCTGCACAGAGCGCCCAGAGCGGGCAACCACTGCGACCAGACGGACTCGTACTCGCAGCTACCTCACGGCGGGAGCCCGGCGGGGAAGCCGCCCTCGGGCCTGCTGCCGTCGCCTCAGAAGGTTCTCACCTCCGCCGCCAACAGCGGCTACGGCACCAAAAAGATAGGGAAGAGGCTCAGCATACAGCTGAGGAAAGGTAAGGCCCCTGCTCCTGGCACGGCAGGGTACGCGTGTGCCCAGCGCGCGGTCCTGGGCAGGGGCACGGCGCTGCCATGGGCTGATTCTGGAAGCCAAGGCACTGAGCTGTCCCTGAGAGAGGCCCAGCAGACCCACCCTGCGTCCAGCGTGAGCAGCGTGCTTGCAAAAGGCTTTTTTGAGGAGTGCTTTAACATTTTTTTCTGTTTCTCAGAAAAGTAGTGCACTAAGTGCCTCAAATTCTGTTGGCCGAGACCCAGGGAATGGTGAACTTTTTAATATAAACAACTAAGCTAAAATAGCCCATGTTCTGTACTTCACAGTTATGACTTCTCAAATTGAGTTTTGCCTTTAGGTTTTAAGAGTGTTTTGGATCCAGTTGGTAAATTGGACAGTCTAATTTCCAGCTAAAGCTTTCATTTTTTCCACTGCAATGTTAAAACCTTTGGTTGAGACATAATGTGATATTTCCTGTCTTGGCCCTAATGCTAATATAATTTGAATAGGGGTGAGAGACACTACTTAAAGTGGTGTGTGCTTATCTCAACATCTGTGTTATGTGTGTACATGCAGATGTAGATCTGTGAAACTTTTATGATGTGAGAAAATGTGGTATTTTTTTGTAGTTAATGTGTAGATGCTTTTAAGATAGTTTGAAGTATAATAAAATGACATTTAGATGCCAGTATTCATAGCTCTTGGGAATTGAGTTTTTTAAAGGATTATACATGCTGTAAGCTTTATGGTATTCAAATGAGCATGTTTAAGATTAGCTATAATTTGGTCTGTAGCAACAAGAATAGTATTTACATTACACAGCAGAAAGTTTACCCATATGACAGAATTCTCCATGAACTTGGGGTACGTTCCCCTTAAGATACTTCGTGTGCTTATTGTTAATAATATTTATTAATTAATCTTTTTATTGAAAGACATTGAAGACAGTGCATTGAATGGCAGAGATTTTACAGTTTCACAGGTACCAGGCTACTTGTCACATTATGATTATGCTTTCCTTTCTGTGAACTTCACATGAACCACCAGATTGCTTCTTTCTGGTTGCTGAATTTTAAGCTCTACAAACTTGGATGACATAAGGTTGAGTTGACAGTTTGCTTCTGTTGTTGATGCTCCTTCAAGAATTTCTCTAGGCCATCAGCTCAGATCAGCCTACTTGGAAAAACTTGCTGTTATTGGTTGAGTAAGGAATCAGTGTGCTTATAAATATGCTCTCAGTCACTACGGTGATTTTTACCTGGGTTTTTAGTGTTTGTGGAAGTCTTTAAAAATATTACTTGGACAGAACATAAAAGAATTCTCAGCCAGAAGTGGAAATAAACATTTCATATAATTTAAAAAGCACCAACAAATAAATATATAATTTGGGACCACAATATTTTTGCATTAAAGAAATAATATGGTGTTATAGCTCCTTATTAGGTGCAGGAATGTAATTTTGTTGTGTAGCGGACTTTTGACTGTGCTATGATGTTATGTTTGGTCATCTTGCTCTGGATGCTCTTTCAGAAATACTCCCCCCAAGGCTATAATGTAATTTATCCTTGCTGGCACTAATGCCTTAGGTGGTTTTGGAGTAAAGAAGATGCATTCTACCTGTTGATGAAAAGTGGTCTCTAAGATACTTTAATATCTGGTTCATACCAGAGGAGTTTGATGGCTCTTACGGTAGTAAGAACTTTGAGATATATTTAGAGTATATTTCAGAAGTTTAAAGGGGATATTTGTTTTTTTCTGGCAGTTGGCTTATTTGAGAGTGCTGTTTATGGTGGAATGGCACCTAGCTCAGATTATAGGTAAAGGTAGAAACTGTGTTTTGTGTGTGGTAAAAATAAAGAAAAATGTGCATAAGGAAAGATGCCATTTTATCATTGCTGTCTTTCATTTGTTAATATCCACTGTAGAAAGAAGCATGCCCTCCCATTTTGACTTAAATTTGATCACTCTGAGATCATAGATATGGAGCAACAAATGCAGCAATACACTTTAGGATACCCCAAGTATTCTGTTCTAAATATGAGTTCGATAGGGATTTTGATTGGTTTTGATGATTATTTCTAAGGAAGGATGTTGTAATAGTACAGGCTTTATAGATATTTAACAAATGTTCTTGTTTGTAGTTGACAGGCAGCAGTTGTCTCACCAGTTAGCATCATCACTTTAAAAAAATTCATTGTAGAGTGTGTTGAGGGCATGCAAGGTGTCATCTTGAAATTCAGTTTTCATTTAACCTGTACATTCTGGTAATGGATGTAGTATATGAGAATTGACTCTTTTTCAATACAGACAGACCTTCTTTGTTACAGGTTGATTTTTACATATTGCATAAGCTTTACGATATAGGATGACAATCTAGAATAACCCTTCAATATATGCTTCTGTAATTATGATTTCTTAATATTTATTGCTGATTTGGCATTTTAAAATAACCTGAACTTTCATAGGATTTAGCTGTTTAATAAAGTCAGAAGAGAAGGTCAGTCATATGTTTCAGTCAATGTGGAATGTTTGTTGGCTTTTCTAAATGAAAATGGATATCTGTTTATCTTGCCTTAAAGGTCAAGGCCTGAACTTTTAGCATATAGATGTAGGGGTTATTGCTGATATTCTAATGCCATTAAGGCTGTATAGCAGTCTTGCTTAATAGCTCACACAAATTAAGATAATGCAAGACCTGACAGTGAGCCTATGTTTATATACATTTTGGTGTAAACTGATACACAGTAAGTGTAAATAAATAAAAGTAGTTCTTTGAGGCTAATGAATAAAGAAAATAAGACCACTGGTACAACACCCAGAGTATTAGGACAAACTTTGACCTGATATGCATCAGGACACTCCCAGAGTGTTCCTTCTTTGGTGCAAGTGTTTGAGCCAATGCAACTGAGAGGAATTTAGTCCAACACTTATAAATAATAAATAACCAATTATACAGCAAATGACTCTTAAGGCTCAATCTTTGAGCACTTAGTAACTCGCAGCATTTAGCCTGATCCTCACTAAAGCATTCAGATGATTGCTTTTCTATTGGACATTGTGCTACTCAGATTTCATATCTATTGCTTTTGATTCTGCTGTACTAAGACAAGCCTGAAGTACTTGGTCTGGAAATTAGCTTCATCTTATTTGATTGCCCTTCAGTATAATGCTCATTGCATCATATGATTTCTATCTATAACTACATGTTTATATAGCTAAATTAAATATAAAAATTCTGGAAGTAAAATGTCAGCACTGAGCTCATGTTTCTTAAGTTGGTCCTAGTTCCACCAAATATTTTGCTAATTTTTTGTCTGGGGTATTCAGTGCATCAGGACTTCAGTCTACATCTCCCCACTTCCAGAGGGTGACTTAGCCGCTGCCCATGGGAGTTGTGATTATCTCTTCCTTTTTGGTCTCTCTCTTGCAAAACAAGAAGAAGAAAGGGAAAGAAATGAGTGACAGAAATGTCAGGAAAGCTGTAGCAGTTGCCAAGTCCATCACAAACAGGACACAGCAGTTCTGTTCTAGAAAATGAGTCCTGAAACAAAGAAAGTGCCTCTGCACAGTGCAGGAGAGAAAAAATATAAGATAAATTGTAGATGTGAGCAGGATTAGATTTTTGTAACTTGTCTTTGCTCCTCAGAGTTTCTTGTGTTCCTGTTTGCCTTGCTGGCCTCTCTGAGGTTAATAATGCTGCATCTTGCACACAGAGCTGATCTGAAACCCTACAAGTCCTGCCAGAGGATGGGACATGCAATGCTATGGCACAGTAACACTTAGCCCTGCTGCACCCAGGTTCCTTTCTGTAAGAAGCCCTTAGAGACACAAATAAGTTGTCAAGGATAGTTCAGGAGTATTTTAATTTGAAATGGCATCATATTTGCTCTGGAGTGGAGCACATCCATGGACAATTACTTACTTTGCTTGGGTTTGTATAGGAGAGTGTACAAGACAGGACCCTGAACTTGTCTGTAAGATATCCTGCATCATGTGTCTGAAGTGTACAGATTTATATGCATTTTTCATTATACTCTCCTGTTTTCCCCACACAGTTTCTTGAGCCAGACTTTGAACTGACATTTTAAATTTTTGTGTAAAATTTCTTTTGAAGTGATATGTTCTCTTAAAATTCCTGTTCAGATGCAGAAAGGGTGTCACTTTTGAAATGAAGCATGTAGATGCCTGAATTACTTCCCTGAGAAATGAGATTCAAAAGTGAAGCAAATAATTTTGAGAATTATTAGTCACTGAAGAAGCATAAACTGCATCAATTTCATCTTTCCATTTTATAAAACCACTTCTGATCACCATTAGCAGGCCGTAGCATAAGGGGAATAGAACATTTCTATTAAGTTGATCAAAGATCTTCTTGAGGGGTCTGAGCTTTGCTTGGAGAAAAAAAACCTCACTTGTTCCAAATCACTCAACTACATAAAAATGGACATGCAATTAGTCTTGACTGTGCATGTGGCTGCAGAAATTTTGTAGACAGCTGAGCAGTCAGCCTTCTAAGCAGTCATTTACATGTACAGTAAGCTTGACTACACGTGCACAATTTCTGAAAATACGGGGCTTAAACTAGGAGCAGTAAAGTGCTCTTGGTTAGTTTAGTGACACCCCTTACAATAAGAACATATTTGCTGTTCAAATCTTACATGAGGTTCAGTCCTTAAAAAAAACCCAACTGATTTCCAATGTGGAAAACAAAGATGATTAGTTCAGCAGTCATCCATCTGTATCTGGATGTCCAGAAAGAGTCTCCTGTGAAAAATACAGGAGGTTGAAGTGCTTGGAAGGACAGTGTCTGCTCTGGCTATTGTCAGAGAACATTTGGACCCTCTGCTTAGTTTTATTTTAGTGTTATCTCTCTCCTTCATCCCAGTATAATCTACTACTTTCACTAAGTGACAGTGCTTTGTTTTGTAATTTCTGTGATTTTGTGTCACACACTTTTTCTATCTGCAACCAACGACACTTATTGTTTCAGGAAAAGGAGAGTGTGTTCTTTGTCTTGCATGAAGAATCTACACTTTCCCCTAACAATCCTTTATTTTATCTGAGGACTGTTCACCCACAAGTATTCCTTGTTAAGGCTGCTCTGAAATGTTCTCTTCCTTTCTTGCATAAGTACTAAAAATATGTGGTGCCCAACTGTCACTTTTTAGATGTTTTCTATTGTTTTAAAAGTGACGTTTTCTGCATTTCTTCTTGTTGTTAGTTTGTAGTTGTTTGTTTTTTTTTTAATTTAAAGAGATTTGTATTGCACTCCTTGAGAACTCATCTGCATTTTCTTAAATTAGACTTGAAGGAAGAGCATGATTTACTTTCAGCACTGCTTACAGTGCTGAAAGGCAGGACAGTTGTAAGAGAGGTATCGTAAGATGTTGATGGTGTAGGTCCTTCAGTTGTCCTTCGCTGGTCCTTTTGAGAGTGATGCAAACACTGCAGAGGTGATCCTGGCTTTTTGTATTGAATCCTGCCTGTATTTCTACCCAGGAGCACATTTTGCTGCAGAGAATTTAGACCTGCAGTTGGTGCTGAATGAGGAACGCACAACTTTTTGTAAAGGATAACCTTAGAAAGACAGAAATGTTATGCCAGACACATTCTACCCACAATCAAGAAGGTAATCTCAGCACTAGTGAGAAATTAAACACTTCTTTTCTGGGAGATAACAGTCTAGTCACCTGTAGTAAAATTTAATAAAATTTTTAACATTCTGTCAGTTTATGATCAGACTGCTTCCAAATGAAATTATGATACTCATTTTGAAAATGTTTAATTAAATTATGGGAATGTGTTTTCTCTTTCCCTTACCTTAAAGCTACTGGAACTTTTTTCTTCCGAAACAGCAACTGACACATCAAATCTGCCACTTTTCTGTTTGTACAAAATAGATCTTTTACCATTGTAACTGCCCTTTTTATTCATTTAAAACTACTTTGTCTTCAGCTCAGAGCTGGCTGAGCTCTTGAGGGTAATGAGACTTTAGAAGGCGTGTTCAGCATCACATTCAAGAAAAAAGGGAGAGCTCTAACTTGTCGAGAGAGCTACTGATTTATCAAAGAAGCCTAAGAATTTGAATTACACAAATTAATGGGTAATTTTTAAATGTTATTATCACTTGGTGAAATTTGATCATTGTCAGAAATGACAGCTATAGAAGGAAGAAAATGTTTTCTATCCTTTCAAAAATTTGCCCTTTTTAAAATCTAGAAAAGATTAAGGTGAACATAGCTCAAAAAAATCTGAACATTGCAAAGTAAAGCTCCTGGCTTTGTGTAGGATAACTCCTGTGTTTTCTTAAATATGGAAATTTCTTCTGTTTTCTATTTATTATGGTTCTGCCTGTGTGTGTGTGTCCAGTCTCTCCTGTATTACTAGCATAAATCAGAGAAGCCTACAATATGTTTGCATAGTTCACACATTATTATAATGCAGTTTTACACCCTAAGAACTAAAAACATTTTAGCAGCAGGAAGATATTAAGATCTTATATGTATCTCTATCAACAGGAGAATGGAAATGAATGAAGTGGAGAGAACTAAATCAGTTACGTGTATAAAAAAAAGAAAAAAAATTAAAATCAATTCAATCACAGAAGTCATATTTATTTTGGTCCTCAGTTGGATGTATCCATTTATTTCCCAGTGTTGTGAACATCTAATTTATTTATAATAAGCATCGTGGTTTATGAAGCCGTGTCATCCAGCGAGGAGCAGCTATGGGGCGTGAACAGCCAGCTGAAGCAGAGAAACTGTAAAAGGAAAATTACACCCAAAAGCTGCCTCATGCAAAGCTGCACAGAGCAGCACAGAAAAGCACAGCCCAGTTGAGGCCCCTTCTTCCCACAGAAACAAGTAATTAGAGTTTTCTTCTGCTAATATCTGGGCTCAGTGTGGATTTGTGACGTTCTGCAGGCTTTGGTAAAGACTTTCTGGAGATTTGACAGCAGAAAATGCCACAGTCCAAATTTATATCCTGTGTGCATTTATAATGTGAACATTTCAACTTCTGTTTTTTCCATGGGGGTTTGAAGTGCTGTGTGTGAACCAGACATCTGTAATGATGCTGTAATCAGGCAGTGGGGATTAAGCTTATTAATAATGAAATATTGTCCTGGGAGTGCACTCGTGTTCTGATATTACTTTAGAAATTTTAGCAGACAAAACTTGTACTCAAAGAGAAGTATTCAACGCTGATCCTTATAATAAGAAAAAGATAAATTCCATAAAAAACTGAGATATGACTTAAAAAACCTTATTCAGATCTTCTTCACATATTTCAGGGAATTAAAGAGCTTTATGAATGTTTGAAGCATCATTAAAATTGGGAGGTCTCCTAAGTAAAATATGAATGTTACGAGATATAGTATTTTTTTTAATCTCTGTGTAACAGCACAGATAAATTTTATATTTGCCTGAAAGTCAATGAAGACTTTCAAATTCAAATGTCAACTGTCTTGAATTCTGCAGAAGGAAGAGTCACAAAATAATTAGCCTAGAGGAACTGATCCATATTTCCTGAACAATAAGATCTACATGCCCTTACTGTGTATATAGGAGCACTTAGTTACGTTCAGGATGAAGATTTTTAAAAGCTTGTGTCATACCCAGTCATATCACCTGTGTCAATTTACTTCTTAGCATGATTTCTGTCTTGATAATAAAATATATTGTACTAAATTTTAATCAAATGCAATAGTACAGATTTCAGAAATCTGTATCTTGAGTAGTGGTTACTGTATTTAACTCCTGCTTTCTTTTCGTGTGTGAATATTAATCTCATCTCTAGTAAAGTTGGTTTAGCAATTAAACATAGGCAACAGAAATTAGTTAATTTATAGAAATTTAATAGCATCGTGGTGAGTTGACCTTGGATGGACTCGAGGTGCCCACAAAGCAGCTCTGTCACTCACCTTCTTCAGCTGGACAAGGCAGGCAAACACAGCAAAAGCTTGTGGGTTGAGATAAGACCAGGGAGAGATCACTCACCAATTACTGTCACGAGTGAAACCAACTGGACTTGGAGAAATTAATTTAATTTATTGCAAATCAAATCAGAGTAAGGTAATGAGAAAAAAAACTGAATCTTAAAACATGTTCTCCTGACCCCTCCCTTCCTCCTGGATTCATCTTTACTCATGAATTCTCTACCTGCTCCCAGCAGTGCACAGGGATGGAAAATGGGAGCTACAGTCAGTTCATTACACGTTGTGTCTGCCACTCCTTTCTCCTCAGAGGCAGGACTCCTCACAATCTTGTGTTTCTCCAGAGTGGGGTCCTTCCTATGGGAGACAGTCCTTTGCTGGTGTGTCCTTACCCACAGGCTGCAGGTCTCCAAAAACTGGTTCAGTGTGGGTCCCTTCCATGGGATCAGTCCATCAGGAATGGGCTGTTCCAGCATCAGTCCCCCACAGGGTCACAGATCCCACCAGCAAACCTGCTCCAGCAGGGGCTTCTCTCCATGGGGACACAGGTCCCTGCCAGGAGCCTTCCCCAGTGCTTCCCATATGGAATAGCCTCCTTTGGCCATCTCCCTCTTCTGGTGTGGAGTCCTCCACAGGCTGCAGGTGGATCTCTGCTCCACCATGGACCTACATGGACTGCAGGGGGACAGCTGCATCTCCATCATCTTCTTTATGGACTGCAGGGAAATCTCTGCTCCAGCACCTGGAACACCTCTTCTCTTTGCTTCTGCATTGACCTTGGGATCTGCAGAGCCCTCTTGCTCACTCGTCTCTCTGGCTGCTGTTGCACAGTTGTGTTATTTTTCCTTCTCAAATACATTAACACCTCAAATAGTTCAGTAGTTTTGTGTTTTTCACGCAGTTTGTGTTAAGCTTCGTAGTAGCTGGTGACTGTTTCATAAAAATTTGGTTTCTGTCCCCATGACATTTTATAAAGGTGTGTGCTGTGTAGCTTTTAGGTACCTATCTGATATTGCTGAATCCTAACTTCAGGTTGCCATTGTAGATCAGCTTAAATGTAGGCTGGGCCTGAGTGTGTCTAGCAAGGCAACTTGAACTGTAGCTATGCCTTGAGAACCTCTGAGAAGTTCCAGATGCCAGCTGCAGGTGCTGGCACTGTGTTGAGGTGCTCTCCAGCTGTTTTCATGCTGCATTAAATGTCCTGAATAGACTCCATGTGTGATATTAAGGGAGGGAGAGGCAGGTTTTTGTAGAGTTTCCAGAGTTATTGGTAACATTGGATATCTAATCTAATCTAATCTAATGGTATCTAAGAGAGGATCATAAACAAGCTTTCTGTTTGTCCTCAGCTTGTGAATCCCAAAGTGATGGTATACTTAATTTCTCTGAAATACAAACAAGTCTCATTTGCTGTATTGACTAGACTCCTGCTCTGCATTTCTCCAGGTCATTTTAAGTACCTCTGTTTTCCTTGGCCAAGTGTAGTCAGTCACCTGGATGTACAGCAGGACCTCAGAAGTAGCAGCCTGGGTTTGCTCCCTGCCTTCATGACAGACAGTGGGGTGGAACCCAGCGAGAGCTGAGGTGAAGCCAGAGGGCAGAGCTTTTGACTGAAAACAACCTGAGGTCCCCAGAACAGGAGAAATGAGACCACTGAGCTCCAGGACTGTCACCTGCCAGTGTCCACAAGTGAGACACTGCCAGTGTCCACAAGGGAGCTGACAGAGCCCCATGCCCAGCAGCATCGGCTGACTTGCTGTTGAAAGAGCTGCAAAAGAGAAGGAAAGGATCATTGATGAGATTCAGATTGACAAGGGGGGAGACAGTGATAGGATATCAGATATGCTTTGTTCTGATTCCTTGTCACTCAGCTTATCTGAAATAGAAAGTTGGAAATATGGCAATGACTTGGAAGTCATCAGAACAGCAAGTTGCAGGGAGTGCCGGCTGAGCCACCTGTGCCCAGACTCAGTGCTTCAGCTAGAGCTTTCTTGTAGATCTTTTGTTGGTTTTTTGTTTTGTTTTTTTTTGTCATGAAGTAATTCTTATATGTATTTTCATGGAATGTATAAGTGAGGTACATTCATTCTGCTTGGTAAAAATAATTTGCAATATCAAGTATGCATTTTAACTGATAATGTACATTCTTTATTCAGGTACAGAAGGCTTGGGATTTAGCATTACTTCAAGAGATGTCCCAATTGGTGGCTCTGCTCCAATTTATGTGAAAAACATCCTTCCGAGAGGTGCAGCTATTCAAGATGGGAGATTAAAAGCTGGAGACCGATTAATTGAGGTGAGGAAATATTACATGTTCCTTGTCTGTTTTGGCATGAGCACACACATTACACCACTTCCAGAGGCTTACACTATTTTATGTTACAGGAAACTTTTTGCCTCTTTTTCCTTTTTTTGGCTTTATTTTTTAGGTAAGATATCAAGTTGCTGGGCATTTTCAGTTCATAACTGTTTGAAGAGCTGGACCCAGACATACTCCAAAAACATAAGTTTACATGTCCTTATGTGAATATAGTGTCATAGTCTTGCATTAGTGTTTAGGAATATATTGAGGCAAAGTAATTTTAATTTAATTCTACTTACCTAGTAAGTAGAATTAAATCAGCATGGAGTGACAGACCAGAAATTATTGAAGATGTTGCCAAGGATGGGAGGCAATACCCTGAAAAGGTTTAGTGAATTAACTGAAAGGGACATAAGAGGAGGGGAGTCCTACAGAGAATCAAGGCCACTTCCCTCCTGAAGCAAGGATGTCCTCAAGGGAACTAAATTTCTCTTAGATAGGTGCACCACAGAGATCTTTCTGCAAGTCTAGCTGGAGTGATATGTTACCACCCACAGCTCTCCATTACTGTCCCTAAGCCAAATGACACCGGAGGTGCAGCTGGGTCTGTAACTGCCTCTCAGTGCTCTAACTTCACTTCACTGCAAAATTGGCCAAGTCAGCTTGAATTGTTGCTGGAGGATAGCCCCCTATAATTACTGTAATTCAAGGTAACCCAGATGACTTGGATACAAGGGGACTGAGGAGCATTTAAGCTGACAGCTATGGCCTCTCAATTGTGTGAGCTGTGCTCTCTTATGAGGGGAAGGAAGAAGATGGTTTACTGCCTTCTGAGCACCATGCTCCCTTGCTTACACTGTTAGTTGATTTGCCTTAATTCCCAAAATGTTCCTGAGCAAGAAAGCCCGATATTATTTGATCTTTGGCTTCTCCCTAACTGAAGTTAGCTCACACAGTGGGATGTTCTGCATATATTCCATACCTGCCTGTCCTGAGCAGTGGCACATGGAGCCAAGGGATTGAACCACTGAACAGAGGCACGAGTAGCAGCCCCAAGGTTATACAGGGAAAGAATTATTTTCTACTTTTGTCACAATCTGTTTACTAAATATATTTGCAAAGTATGTGTAACACCAAGACATGTGGAAACAGGACCAGTTTGGGATCATACATTGATTTTGCCAAAAGATATTTATACAGACATTCTTGTAAGAAATACTGGTAAATAGGGTTAGCTGGCTTTAGAGTGTAGTGGATACTGTTGCTGCTGAAAAGGAGGGAAGTATAAATGTCTCTTATTTGTATTTTTATGGGAAGGATGACCATTTAATTAGTTCTGTAGTTAAGCTAATGTGAGCTCACATAGGTAATGTGAGCTAATAAGCAGATTGCTTCAGTGAGAGATTTTTTAATACTGTTCTGTATAATTCACAATGACTTTTCACTATAAGTGTCTGCTGGTTTCTCTGTTTTGGAGTCTTACTGATGTCTAACATTTCCTTTGTTACAGGTAAATGGAGTTGATTTAACAGGCAAAACTCAAGAAGAAGTTGTGTCCTTGCTGCGAAGTACCAAGATGGGAGGAACTGTTGCCCTTTTGATTTTTCGACAGGAAGAAACTTTCCATCCCAGGGAACTGGTGCGTAAAATAGAGAGCAGCTAAGAGATTTACATGAGTCTGAGCAAATGATTTGATCTTGTCTCCTGTTAGTAAACATGCGTGGCCAGCACTGAATATAAGAAAAAGAAAAAAAGCTATTTTGCTTTATTTAGAACATTTTACATGAATATTTTCTATTTTCTTCACAATCTGCTACTGGAATTAAGTATTTTTTGATAATGTGTAAGTGAGAGCTTTATTCTGAGTGAAAATGTTTATTATAGGAGAAGCTATTGCATAGAATTTATTTGGATGCATGCAGACAAGTAGATTATTTCATATCTTTCATAAGGACAAATGTATGTTTGAAAGCCTGCCATTTGTCCCACTACCTGCTCACTAATATGTTCTCAAACATATAATATTATGCCAAAATGGGATATGTAAATACCTTTCTATCAAAAAGTGGAAAATGTAAGAAGTAGTAGCCTTTTTTGAATATAAATGCAATCTCTGTGGAATGGAAACCCTGCAGTTATTAATTTAGCAGGGCAATTCAGAAGATGTTTCTAAGGAATTTACATTAAATAGGAATAAAATGATGTTTCATACTGTACCTGCTCCACTTCCGTAGTCTATATTGATATTTCTCTGATAATTATTCAAGATAACTTCTGTTCTGAAAAGGTAAACTCTGAATGGTAGCAGTGTTACTTTGTTCTGTACTCAATTAAACTGCTGAAGTTATTTATTATTTGTATTATTGTAGCTATATACAACTCCAAAATAACTTACTTGGCTGCATTATAGTGAGAAGATAGGCAAATATAAGTATGATAAATTAATAACTTCATTTTTCTCTTGGATTTGTGTTATTTTGAATGCAAAGAAAATGAATTTTTATTTGGCCATTTCAAGATATTAAACATTAGCCTTTTACTTTTCAAAACTACCATTAAACCTAGGAAGTCAAAGTGGCAGGGAAGGTTGCAAATGAACTAGCTTTTACCTTAAAATTCTTGGAACATGCCTTCATGAGCTGAAGTTAAAGCTGTCATAAAGTGAAGAGAAATAAAAATTTGAAATCCTATTACGCCCTACTTTATCACTGTAACAGTGAAAGCAATCTGTTTTTAAGTTCCTGTGGTATAATTTTCGTGGCACTGCTATCTTTCATAAAGGTGAATGAAAATGCTTTTTGAGATTTCTAAATAAACTTAGAAAAAAGAAAATGCCTTAATTTTGTGTATATTATTTCTGTGGTAAAATGAGGAAGTTTAAATGCATAATTTGATATGAGATTTTGCTTAAATAATTGTAAACAAATACATGGTGTAAGTAATGCAGAGATTTAATAGCAATATATTATCTACTTTTAAAATAACAGCAAGTCAGCCCCTTTGGAGGAGTTCAAGCTCAGTAGCCTCCCTGCTGTGGCTCAGGCATTGCTCTCTCAAATATTTTGGTAAAGTCCAGTGTAGGGAAGCCAGACCTTGCCATGGCTGTGTCAGTGGCAGGTTTTTGCACTGTGTGATGAGATCAGATCTGAACTGGTGCTTTTCTGCAGCTCCAGTGGAACAAATGGTGTTAGGGGGATCTGACAGTACCTGTGTGTGATGATCCTCTGTTGCATAAGGATTTGTTTGTTTGCATTCTGACATGAAGAACTCTTAGGTATGCACTGCTGACTGCTGTCAAAGAGCAGGAGCAGAATTGCTTCAGAAGGTGGTGAACTAAGAGTCTTCATAAAGGCTGTTGTTTCTTCTCTGGTAAGAAATAATTCTTAAAAAAAAATAAAACAAGTCTTTTCAACCAGCTCCTCTCACTGACTTTTACTGGCTTTTTGAAAAAAAACAAAACAGATAAAACCCAACCAAACAAACAAAAAAGCCAAGAAAAAAAAAAAAAATTAACATTGAAGTAGGGAGGAGAAATGACTGGAAATCATGTCCATTCATCTTTTTCACATGCAGACCTTATGTAGCCACTTAGGAACAATTTGTCTTTGCATCCTTTCCCTATTTCTCTCATATTTTCTACATTTGTATGCTTTAAAATACTAACTGAATGAGAAGTGTCTCAGAAACCATCTATAGATAATCATGTGATTTGATGTTATTCATCTTATTAATGGCAGGACTTGCTGTTGCTTGCTGAGAACACTTAATATTAAAACCATTTTATATTTGTCAATGTTTGTAAAGATAGTAATCCAAATAAAACAGGTGTTTAGATTTTATGTTTTATGTTTTGGGTTATGGCTTGTTGAGTGACTTTTGAAAAAAATTAAATATATTTGGGTTTCTTTTTATTTAAAGTGAAGATAACAATTAAGGAAAGTTAAGGAGT
This sequence comes from Thryothorus ludovicianus, assembly GCA_013397245.1. Classification (NCBI taxonomy): domain Eukaryota; kingdom Metazoa; phylum Chordata; class Aves; order Passeriformes; family Certhiidae; genus Thryothorus; species Thryothorus ludovicianus. The sequence continues at coordinate 1,269,484 of VZTB01011867.1, read as the reverse complement.
TTAACATTGCTGTTACTATCTGTAAGTGGCTTATAAAAATGTGTAATTGTAGCTAAAACTTAGGGGATTGTTAAGCTGAGCCCATTTAGGTAGATATGGGATCTCTGAAGCTTATGTGGATCAGGTCAGGTATGTGTGTCTGATGATCCAGTGCAGCAGGGATTGATAAAAGTGAGGAAAATGTGGAAGCAGGGCATAAAATCAAGTCGGCAGAAGTCAGCTTTTCTGATTGGTGAGATCTGGAAGAATGACCATTCTTCTCCAGAATACTGAGCATTTTATTCCTTCCACAGTTACCTAATGCCAGATTGGTAATGTATTAGGGCTTGTCCACACTCACATGAGCTAGAGACATTATCTCTTAAAAGCCTTCTCTCCCTGCCCCTTCTTTTTACAAAAGGCCCAAGACTTAAGTAGAACTCCTGAAGCACTTGTGGAGCATTTGCTTAGAGCTGCTTCTGACTGTGTGAATCCTCTAAAGGACTGACTTAGGTTATTTAGCTTTTGAGCTATATTCTCAGTACCAGCAGATGCTGGCTGGCAGCATTAGTCTTCAGTATCCTAAGAATTAATATGCCCATTGGTACATGTGGGACCTTTACATTTTCCTTGTAGTTTTCTTCATTTTTTTTACTTACTGGTTGTTGGCTTCAGGTCAAAGCTTACTGGATGTTTGTGGTACTGCTTTGCCACTACATTTTTGTGCTTTGTCATTTGCTTCTCCTGCAAAACAGCCTAAAGCAAAAATGTCCAGTAAACTCTAGCATTTCATTAGGGCCCAGCAGAATGAAAATAAATAGCTGGTTAGCCCAAAAGTGATCAGCCAGCCAGCTCCAAGGTGTCTCCTGAGATCTCAAATGGGTTTTTATAAAGGTGGGCATGGGTTTGGAGGAGTCATAGTTCCCTATGTATGTTTCCAGAAGTGGTTGTGGGATGCATTTTCCAATGCTGTGTGTTTGCCTTATGTGCCTTGAGACACAGGTGAGAAATGCAAAGTACAGGAGGATCCCATCTCTGGTGAACTGAATGCATCCTCCTGTCCTGGGATATGCAGAGCTGCAGTTCTGGTTCATCCAAACATGCTCAAAAAGGGGAATTCCTTGCTAAAATGAGAGTGAATTTTTTTAAAAAAAATAGATACTCATTTAAAATATTTGGAAGGATGCATCTTGACTTCTGAGGTCATTCTCTGAAAATTTCAAAGTAGAAGGGAAAAGCCAGAGGGGAACTCCCCTGAATGAGAATGTTCCACCAGCCAGAGAATGGTGCAAGCAGTTGTGGTTCTTCCTTGGCCAGACAGTCACCACCCTCATAGCCAGGTAGAGTCAGGTGCATAAGGACCCTGGAATTATTTCTGTCCCCTTCTCATGTAGTGGTTGTTTAGACAAATTTCAGTCAGGGGTGTGATGATTACCCTTCATTTTTTATTACCACTTCACGTCAGAATTAGAGCTCTTTGTTTATCCCCTTGCTGTTAGATAGTATATGTCATATGTAGTTGTGTTCTTATTTATTTTTTTTACTTCCTTTAGAATGCAGAACAAAGCCAGTCACAAATTCCAAAGGAAACGGTAAGAGCTTTGTCTTTTCCATTCTGGAAGACTCCCAAATGTTTTTAAATTGATATGGCACTTCTCCATCAAAGTTTTACAGATCCTTCTTTCACCTTCTATACTGTAGATGGCTCTCTGTAGCTTTACATTTTAAATGCATTTTTTGTTGTAATTTCAAATACTGATTGATAATTATACACAATTCTCTTACTATGTATGCTCAAGTGCTATTTGAAATTACATCTCTTATATACAGCCAAAGGCCTAAAGTTAAATGGTAAGAGTAGACTTTAGCTTGGGTTACATAGTGAAGCTAAATTTTAAAATATATATAACAGAAATCTGAGATACAACACAGAAATTAGTCAACTAGGATTTAAGTCTCAATTGTATCCTTGTATTAAACCATTGTTAGTTATTTTTAAGAAACTATATGGAAGTAGTATTAAGTAAGTTTAACCTTTTGAGGGCTGCAGCAGGTCTGTATGGGATATTCCAGTGAGGCCCTGGATTGAGGTTGTGTAGTGTTAATTTATCTCACTTTAGTTAGTGGAACATGATAGTCCAATGTACAATATACAAAATACTAATACATCTAAAAAGCTTTTCTGAAATAAAAAGCGTATTTTATGAAATACCAACAGAGAATATAACAATAATATATTACCCTAAAGGTATATTGGATCTTAGTTAAAAACATACTTAAAGAAACCCTATTCAATTAGGTACCTAATTAAAAATTAAATAATAAATTAGATTTTGGAGAAATTGAAAAGATTCATGTTGGGATTTGAAATGAGTTAGGCTGTTGAAAAACAAAAAGAGCTTGTCTAGATAATTCAGAATGTCTTACGTGCAGTGGCAAGATGGTGTCTAGAATGAAAAGAAAATCAGGACTAGGTAAAAGATGTGTCAGAGCCAACTCAGTGAGATAATCAAAGGTATATTGGCTGATACTATAAATTTTTCAGGCCAATGGAATGTAACTGTAAAAACGGGAATTTGGGTTAAATGTTAGCAATATTCACTTCTATCCTTCTAGCTTTTAGTGTCCTTCTCTGTGAAAGTCATCTGCTTAAGGGCTCTGCAAAACTGTGGGTGTGTCATTGTTTCAGATGTGCCTTGTGGTATCTCTTTACTGCATCTCATTAGAGGATGTATGTTTTTATTTTGATAGTTTCTTACCACATACTGCTGATACGTAAGGAGATCAAAGATCAAAGCCCAGAGTAGTATTTCTATCTGTGATCGAATACCATTGAGAAAAATTTGTGGGTGTAGCCTTATAAAAGTATCCTGGTTTTAGGAGTTGAAATCCCACCCTGAAGCTCATTAAGATAAGGCAGATTGCCTACAAGGTGTTTATAGAAATCAGTTGCTCATTTGTTGCAAAGTTAATGTTTTGTAGCAAATTCCGTGGTGAAATCCCTTCAGCATTCTTGGAACCAAGACCCTATCTTCGTCTAAGGAAAGAGCAAAATAAAATAGGTATCTCCCATTTGTTCTGTTTAGATGTAGGGTAAAAAATGTTTGTTAATCAGGAGATTGTGCAGGAGGGACAGGGAATGTATGAGTAGCTAGGGATTTCGAAAAAAAACAGCTAGAAAGCCCTAGCAAGCCTTGAAAATATGAAAGTGAATTGGAAAACATATGAAGACTGGGTAACATATGGACTGAGGGAATGAGGCTAGAAACTTGGTCAATACAAAAAAATTTACCTAATGTCTTGGGTTTTTCATGTGTTATACATTGAGATTTTTTGTTATTTATTTAAAGGTTCAGAACAGTAGTGATTGATAGTAGGAACACTAGGTTTCTTTATATTTACTGACTCCAATATGCAAGCAAAAAAAGGGACTAAATGTGAAAAGTTTCAGTGGATATTTGTAATGCACAATGCTTTTGCACTTATGTCCCTTGTTCCAATCTACTTAGCTTTGGATAAGTGTGATTCTTCAGTTTTACAGAACTAATTTTCCTGAGCTGCACATTAATAATACAGTCACACATTCTTTACTATTATTTTTGAAAGTATTCCTCATTGCTTTCCTTTATTCTCCCTGGTTCTACCTCAGTACCTATTTATTTCTCCTCTGTCTATTTTTCAGATCTTTGCAATTTATAATCTCGCAATTTCTATTACTGTGCCTGCTCTGATCTTTGTGCTGTTAGTAGTGAGGTTTTAGTCTCCAAGTGTCAAGGACTTGATAGTGAAAAGCAAAGCAAAAAAACCCAAAACAACAAAAGAGCAAGATGAAGGCAGTAAAGCTACAGAAATGGGAGAGGTGGAATGCAAGCCTGTTTTTCATTTAAAGGCAAAATGGTTGCGGGGTTTTTCTTGTTGTTGTTGTTATGTCTTTGTGGAGAAATTGAAGGAAAATGCACCTTTGAAATTAAAAAAAAAAAAAAAAAAAAAACTCTCTTGAAAGTA
>VZTB01011867.1:1190947-1265476 GCA_013397245.1 Thryothorus ludovicianus | reverse complement strand
GAAGGCCTGAAATAAAATTGCAAAATATCAAGCCTAACTTATCATTCTCTACTCAGAGATTGCTTTCATGTAACTGTTACTTTGAAATGGTTTGCATGAATATTGTGGCACTTGGTTAGTAGTTAGTCTTCATAGAGGTAATAAAACAAAACCTTGAAGGTAATTTTTTCCTAATTTGTGACCTGAAATCCTTGACAGATTTGTTCCTTACAAGCCATATAAGAAAGCATATGAATTCAGCTTTTTTATGCACCATCACAGAATACAGATTCTCAATCTTAAACTTCCATATGAGAAGATTTTGTGAGTTGATAGGCTCACACAATTTAAGCTCTGCTCTCCAGTTTTACATAAGAAATGCAAATTGCTGATACAGCTTCAGTTTCTCTCCAGTAACTGTGCCCTGGTGAAAACAGGACTGGTGTTTTTACCTTCTGCTTTGCTTATGAACAGAGCCATCGTTCTGTTTTCTCATGAAACAAGGAAATCTCCCATATCTTGATTGAAAGGTTGTTTCACCCAGCCACAAGTTTGTGCCATTTGTATAGCTGATGAGGGCATGGAACAGATGCACCTATTGCTGAACACGGTGATTGTTTGAAATGTGAGAGATTGACCATAATATGAAAAAACCAGCAATTTATCATTATTACATTTCTGTTTCTAAGCGTAATTATCTTAATCCTGTTACAGTGCATTGAAATGAACTGTTAATTATGCTATGTAAAACATCTGCCAATTAATTTTTCCTCATGCTCTTTGAAGGTTGATAGTGTTTCAGTAATATTTTGCTTTTACAATTGTCATTCACTGTTTTCTGAATTCAGAAGCAGCAAGTTAACTTTCATGTAAGCGTAATGCTAGAAAAATAGTAATTGTCTTATGAGTAAGTATTTTCTAAGGAGTGTTGTCTATTGATAAGAGATTCAGAGTTAGAATTCAGGATTTCATTTCATGATTGTTGAACTCAGCAGCATGGAAAAACTTCAGTTTTCTGTTCTCATTTGTTTTTCTGTCAAATTGCTGTAAGTGAGCAGAATGTTATGAATTTAAGTGAGTGCAAGATTCGTAACAGTGACATAACAAGAGTGGTTTGGTGTGTTGGAACAATATATAAATGATTACCAGCACTGATAGGAATTGCAAATGGGATTGCTTTTTATTTTCTTCTAAACTCAAACATTTGATATTCCCATTATTATCTAAATTCCATTTTGATCACTGTGTTTTTTCAGATCCAATTGCTGTTCTTGCCATATTCTTCTGTGCGTGATTCTGAGAAATTAGCTAGCTACCCTTTTAATGCAAGAATTATTGCCTATAGGAAAGGGGTAATACTTGTCAGAGGCATTTTGTAAGAACTAATGAATAGTTACTTTTGTATGCTTTTTGTTCATAAGTTTTCATATTGTGAGTTAGAGAAGCAATACTAGAAAATGCCTAGAAATACATGATTTGTATTGATTATTGGATAGGAAATTTTTGTGGAAAAAAGCACAGTCAGTACTGAGCTTTAAGAGGATGTATTCTGAGTGCATGTGTGTTTGTCTTTTGCTCAAAAGCTCTTTGTATTACTTCAAGATACCCAGTCACTGGGGATGTATCCATAGATATTTTTTAAAAAAAGTAATAAGTTCCCCCCACTTCCTATTTAGTGCCTATATATGACTTCAGCTTGGTGATCCAAATATCCAAACATTGAGCCAAGATCATAGATGGACTGAAGTCAGACTATACCAACAGCAGTGCCATTATCAATAGGTACAGAATGATTTTATTGAAAGAGCATATGTGTGACTGATGATTAAGCTGAGGCTGTTTCCTCCATGGTGCTTAGGAATACTGCAGATATATTTTTGTGCCTTTTTATCTTTTAATGGTGTGAGGCACAAGGTTGATTACAATGTTTTAAAAGCATTTTTTGTGCAATTTTGAGTGGTTTCAGCTAATAATTTTATAAAGTTTTGACATTAGAAGCAGATCACTGCTCATATGAAAGAAATAGGTAATGAATGTGTTATTTCTGCAAGGTACTGTTGTGGTTTCCACCTTTTACAATAGGAGATACTCTAGTATTAAATAGCATGTTCTGGCACATTTATGACTGGAGATATGACATTAATTCCTAGTGAATAATTAATACAACAGTTAAGTGGCTGTGATCATGAACGCTTTTTGACCAGTCTGAATTTCCTGGAACGTTCATTGATAAGCCACATCAACTTCTGCATAACGTGGTGCTTAGAACTGACCCTCAGGCTTGGTTTTGACTGTCAGCAGCCTGTGATTTACCTGGGATGTGATGCTGGGGCTGCTTTCTGAACACTGGCATGAAGATACTTGCTGAAAAATTCCCAGTTTCATGGAAGACAACATACATGTCCCTCTGCTGTGACAGGGTTGCTTTAGTGCCACCATTGCAGAGTCATCCAGAAACCACACCCGTGTGTACAAACCAGTTGATTTGGTGCAAACCTCATTTTACTGCATCATTGCCTTTAGACTCTTGGTGTTGATTCTCCCTTGATATTAAATGCAGGGTAAATAGTGAGATGAAATGGTTTGCTGTGGTTGCCTGAAGGTCAGCAGCAGGAGTGATCCCTCTGAGGTGCTCCATTCTGCCATCACTCCATGGGGAATGTGTTTCTTGCCATGGATTTCTATGAAGGTATTATTTCTCTTTCAACTTGTTTTTGCTGTCTGTCTTTTCCAGACACTACCTCTTTCTTTAGTCTTTCAGATCTTGTAAATCCAATAGGCCAGTGAGAGAAGTGTAAGGATTTTTAGGGAGCTCTGTCATTAGTGTGCTGGGCATTGAAGTTTTTCTTGAAGAAGGGATAGAGCAGAGAGCTGTAGCTTTAGAGGCTTCTTTGGCAGAACAGACACCTGCTGTGTACCTAATCCCTTGGTTTTCACTTCTCTAGGATAAGCAAAGTGTAGAGAAACGGGGTTGGCATTACAATCACTTGTTTTTGTTTCAGGACGTACAGTGGGAACACAAAGTTTGAATAGGAGCAGCAGTTTTGAACAGAGTATGTTGGCATGAATGAAATGCAGTCATTGTGGTACTTGCAACAAACTAGTCCCTGTGTAAAGTTCTCAGATAAGGAACTAGCAAAATGTAATTTTATTGGTCTGATCAACTTTTGAAATGTAGAATCTTATTTGATTAAACCAATTTCTATGACAGCCCAGATCAGAGTATTGGCATTAGGAAGAGTAATGTAAGTATAGACAAGCAATGGACTTCTTATAGAGAGAAGTAACAAACATGTGGATGTACTTAAACATGGGCTTTTGCAGAGCTTTGATTTCCATTCTAAATGAAAGTCACATGCTAGAATTTTTGTGCTCTGGAAAAGCATTTAATTTTTTCCTAAATTATATCTTAATCCACCCAAACCTTTAAACTGAAGTTATTTTTGCATGTGGAACATCTTTTTTGATATTAAATTAAATCCTTAAAATGGACATAACAGGAAATGCAGTGGGGCTGTTTTATAGTACTTTCATGAGCTAGCATTTTTGCCTATAAATACTTAGCGAAGTTAATCCATATCTTAATACACAAAAAACTCTTTCTTGATGGGATTAAGATTAAAGCAGAGCACATTTCCCATAAAATCTCAGAATTCAGATCTAGTTTTTGATATTTAGCAGCTGCTGTTTGATTTGAATGAATGCAATCTTTGCCAGATGTGACATATTAACTTTGCTAATATGAATAATGAGTCTCTGTATATGAGCAAATAAGATTCATTAGTGTTTATCAAACATATGACAGATATTAAAATTCTTAGTCTAGGAAAAGCTAGAAAAAGAAAGCAAGCATAAGAATTCTGGTTGTTTAGTTGGCTTAAGCCCTGAATCATTTTATAACCAGGTAAGTAGGTACTTTAGGTCCTCAAAACCTACAATGCAACACAACTGTTTAATTAAAAAAAAAATTAAAAAAATAGATAAATGGCTTTGTATTTCAGGAGAAAACTGGGTTGGAGTGTGTGTGCCACTGCTGGATCACAGGATTTTCTCTGCTGATTGGATTGCTCTAGTTGTGTTTTTCTTTAATGCCTACCCATGGTGGGATGCACCAGCGCTGCTGTTCAGCTGTTAGGAGCTACATTGCTCTGTTCTCAGTACCTCCAGCAGTGTTACATTACGTTTTTGTAAGTACTAAACATCATCCCCCGCAAAACGGTTGTTGACCAGAGAAGCAGTTTTGTTTCCTTGGAGCTGTTTGTTTCTTGTATTCTACATTTGTATATGGATGACATAGGATGAGAGCGAGTCATCTTTTTTTGTGTCCCTCAGTTTAGAGGGTGGCCTGGTAACACAGCAGTGGCAACCACTTAAGTTGAAGGACAAAACAGTTTGAGTCATCCCTGATGTTAAGAATGTCTTTGCACAATAGCTAGGTGAAATCTCCTCTCTTGCATATATCCTGATGTGTTCTATTTTGTTACAATAATAAAGCAACAAGTTTTATTAGTTTTCCAAACTGTAGGCTTTATGATTCCTTAGTATTGTGGGTACCTTATCAGAAAGAATTAAATAATGGATGCTTTATTAAAACCTTCTAAAGACTGAAAATATCTTGGGAAAACTGCAATGTTAAGTTGGAATTCTCCATGTCTAAACTTTGAATTTTGCAGTTTCCAGTTTTACAGCCTGCACTTTCTAGAGAGCTCTTATATCCACTAAAGTCATCTTTTGAGAGCTTCAGCTTTTCCATATGGATAAATTATAAAGAGACAAGACACATTTGTGAGGCGAAAGGTTGATAGATTAAAAAAATAGTATTTCAGCAGTGGCTGTCAGGGCTGTAATGTTTGAAGGACAACAGAACTTGAGATAGGTAAACTGAATAGTGAATGGCGTTATTCAAGTCGTTAGGTAGTGTTTGTGCTATAGTTAATTAATCGTATGAATGTCATTATTGTGGTGTCTATATATATACATATACAGGTGTGTTGTATGTGTACACACGTGTGCATTCAAGAGCTCTGTAAAAGTTTTCATGTGCATGTGTTCGTACATATAATGGGAGATGCAGAGTGTTATTGATTGCTCTGTGAAAGGGAAGAGGAGCACATTTTTGTATACATAGTCACAAAGTAATGTGCAGACAAGTTTCAGGAGCTAAGTAACTGCTGAGAAGGCAGCAGGTCTAAACTTGCAAGGGAATGTACTTCACTGGAGAGAATGCTGCCAGATTTGTAGCAGCAGTGAGTCACTTAGGAAACCTGTCCTAACTTGACTGAAATTTGCTTCCCCTGTTAGGTGGGAGGAAGGTTTTCTTTACTGTTCAGTTTCTGTTTTCACCTATCTCATGCTACTTTCTCATCAGCTGATGAGATCCTGCAGAGGGAAGAAGTCCCAAGCAGTAGTGTGTAAAACATGAACCCCCAGCCAGTCAAGAGAGGCGATTGTTCTGCTCTGCTCCTCACTGGTGTGGCTGCACCTTGGAAATTGTGTGAGGTTTTGGGCACTGCAGGAGAAGAAAGCTCTGAAGCTATTAGAGAGTGTCCAAAGGAGAACAACAAGGATGGTGCAGGGCCTTGAGGGAAAGCTGTGTGAGGAGCAGCTGAGGTCACCTGGTCTGTTCAGCCTGGAAAAGAGGAGACTGAGGGGAGACATCATTGTGGTATTCCACATCCTCCTGAGGGGAAGAGGAGGGACAGGCACTGAGCTCTGTGGTGACCTGTGACAGGACCCAAGGCCAAGACCTTAAGTTGTGGCAGAGGAGGTTTAGGTTGGATATCAGGAAAAGATTCTTCTCCCAGAGGGTGGTTAGGCACTGGAAAAGGTTCCCCAAGGAAGTTGTCACAGCACCAAACCTGACAGAATTCTGGAAGCATTTGGACAGTGATCTTGGGCACAGAGTGTGACTCTTGGGGTGCCCTGTACAGGGCCAGGAGTTCGACTTGATGATCTTTGAGGGTCACTTCCAGCTCAACATATTCTGTAATTCTGTGATAAAAGGATAAAGAGAAGATGCTAATTTTATTCATCATTACTAGTATGGTGAGAAAACTAATGGCCCTCTGTCGAAGTCTATTTTAATGTTGTTTATAAAATTAAGTCTGATTTTATGATCAGATCAGAATTTATGTAGAAGATAGTGTTATGTGGAAGAGAAAAACAATTCCTCCCTTGTTTATCATACAGCTTTTTAAAATCTCTATATATCAAAACGCTGCGGTAAGTTTGCTCTTGTCAGGAAGTTTATCTTTAAATTTACAATACATTTATGTTGTATTTAAAAAGTGAAAAACTTATCTTAAATGTTGTTTAGCATAAATTGATGCTAAATATGATTTTGAAGCCAAAAAAGGCATCTACCTATTTTATCACCAATCGAATTTTTATTACAAATTACATACTTGAGCAGCTTCATTCATCCAACTGAAGTCATTTCAGATGACCTTTTCCTCAGCAGCCTCTGTCTGAACAGAATATTGTTCTGCTGTTAATTGTTTTGGACACAGTGTGTGAAAAATCTTCAGGGAGTTGAATTTTGTTGTTCAGAGTTCACAGTACATAATTTTGCGTGCATGTTTACTGCTGGCCTGTCAAAATATATGACGGAATAAATTTCTCCTACAGATCAACTAATCAGGAAAATAGTGCTGAGGTGTTTGATTGACACAGTGAAGCTGTTAATTTAAAGAGTATCAAGATCAAATGGAAGCTACTGCAATTAAGAAGTGACTGTGTACTCAGTTGAAAATTTTTAATGCTGCATTTTAGATTTTCTGTGCATTTTTATGCTGTCTCATGGACGTATTAGGGAATTTCTGTCATTTGTTACATTTAAATATTTAATGTTCAACATAATTTCAGTGCAAATTTTACTGTTTTATGCTAGCTGTTTTTATATTGATTGGGAAGAATTATTGTTCAAGTAATGTTTCTGTGCTCTAAAGGGCTTTGGAGAACAAAGGATTCAGTCATTATGAGATTTTGCTGGGATATTTTTCGTTGGTTTTCATCTTTACAACTTTTGGTTCAAAGTATTATGGTAGCAGGCTGAAAATCTTCCTGCTCATTTCTTTGTGAATGGCTCCTTTATGACATGCTTAGAGGTTCTTTGTCACTATATGGTCCTGTTCCAAGATTTGTATTATGAAGTGATGTTCCATATATCATACATAGTAGGACCTTCTTTGATACCATGGTGTGGCACAAATGTTAAATTTGCTACTTTCATATCCATAGCCCTTGAAAGTTAATAGTTCAGTTTTTATTGAAAGCCACATTTTTCACTTTTTTTGTACTTTTTTTTTAGACTGCATTTAAGCATATGCCGACAGATGCCACACAGAATTCTAGAGGGCAAAAGGCTTCTCATGTCCCTAAAATTCCAGACACAGATATGGTAATAAAACAAGTATGCTTAGGTGGGAAAAACTGTATGAAAGCTATATGAAATCCCTAGAGAAATTTAGCCATAGCCTTGTAATGGTAATTTTCTTCCTTGTGTGATTAGAGCAATTTTCTCATGCTTTCAGTACTTCTGAGCCAGTGCTGAGGCTGCTGTTTCTCATTTTTTCATGAGCATGATCTGCTTGCTCATGTATAGCTGCCATGGAGTAGTTTGTTCCAGGTTTTGGCCTCATGTTTCACCTGCACACTCAGGTGTCTGTGACCTGATATTGCCTTATTTCCTTATTCAAAATTGCAGGAAACCAGCAAGCATAAGCCTCACATTCAAACCAGTGCTGAGCTGATAGTGCAGCTCTTTGGTCTCGCTGAGAAGGAGGGTAGGGGCCATCAGCCAGATATTTGGGGATACTTGTGAGATGCTCATTCCAACTGACCCTTTGTCATATAGAAATACACCCGACAGGCTGTGCAAGGTTTTGCTCTGCCCTGGAAGAAAGACTGCTTTGCCTGAAGTTTTAGTGGGTTTTTTTGAAGATTAGAAAATGCTAGAGGAAGAGGGGAATTGATTCTAAATTTATGTTAACAGTGGTAAAGAAAAATTCGATAAGTGTATCTGCTTTCTTGGATAAGCCACACATTCTGCCTTGGCTTTATCTCTCCTTTGGCTCACAAACTTTATTCTTATTACTATTTATTAAGGAATATGAAAGTGATCTGTGTTACAGAAACTATAGGGTAGCATGCATCTGTCTCAGATTGTTTTATTCTGCAGCCACTCAACAAAATGTGGATTCAAATGTATGCTGGAGCTAGTGCTTCTTTGAGCCAAGCAGGAAAATTAGGCTAGTAATTTTCTCATAAGAAACATCTTTTAGATAGTGTTTTTCAGTGGACACAATGCACCTTTCCATTCCTCACAGCTCATATTGCTCATGCTGTTTCCTGTGGCCAAGTGATGTTTGAATAATGGGATTCACAAGCAAGCCAGCCTAACTATGGCACATTGATAGGGCGTGTTTTTGGTGTCTTTTTGGTTTTTTTATGAACCATTATGCTTAGTTATAAACAAAAGGAGTCTAGTGCAAAGGGAAGGGCTGGCAAACACGTGAAGGTTCACGCTTTTAACCAGGTGGGAAAAGACAGAGCTCCTGTTTTTCTTCTCTCAGCTGGTGCGGCTCTCTCAGCAGTCTGACTGCCTTCCCATCTGACATTTTTGCACTTCATTTCTAGGTCAGTGGTGACACAACTAGCATGCTTGTGCCCAAATTGATCATCTCAGTCTGCTGTACTCCACATGGCTTTCACATCTATCTTTGCCATAGGCTGTGTTTGCATTTCCTCAAGTCTTAAGGAACAGGGACAGCTCAGCAGGCGCACGTTAACTTCTCATGCGTCTTCTCACTCATATGAGTGAGCTTTGCAAATGGATCAGTGATGTGGGAAAAGTTGGTATAAAATCAGTGTCAGAAACAGCGGGGACATGTTGCTAAGATAATGAAAATTTGGCCAGATTAATTCTTCCAGAGAAGAACTACTGATTCTGGACATTAGTGTGCACCTTCTGCTGTATGTTCTCACTCTTTCTCCTTCATGTGGGTGAAAAAAAAACCCCAGCACAGCTGGGTTCACAAGCATCTTTTTGCAGAGAATTGCCTTTAAGGGCATGACTTTTCTCTTAAATTGATATAGCTGTAACCAAAAGTGGTTATAACTACTTTGTTATATTTTAAAGAGGAACAGTAACAAGTGAACAGCATCTGTTATAAGGGATAGGGCTGGTGACCAGCTTGTCTCTCCTGTTCCTCCTTTTGGCAGAAATCTTGTGCATGAGCACAGCTCCTCAGGGCGTGGCCACGTTCAGTCCTGGGTGTTATGCCCTTGCTGCTGCCCCCTGAGTGTCACTGCTCTGTGGGGACACTGCAAGGCTGCTGGTCCCACCTGTTGCCCCCCTGAATTCAGCAGGAGGTGAAGCGTGAGGCTGGTCATCTGTGCTTGCATGGCTTTTGGATGCATGGAAAGGTGGCACTGAGCAGCTCCTTGCTGGCAGCTGCGACAGGCCTGCAACTGTAATTTGGGGAGCTTAAAACCTGGGATTTTCCTAGCCAGGCTAAAACTGGGTGTCGAGGACAACAAAGATCCAGAGAGGTGGAGAAGAGGACAGTTTGAAGGGCAGAGCTGGGAAAGGCAGGAAAATTGGCACTCAGAGCTGGATTTGATGATAAGCCTGGCAACAGCAGAGCGATGTGCTGTTGCAAGTCTCAGCTGTGTAGTTTTCTGTTTTTTCCTAACACAGATAGTTTTAAATAAAATGAATTAATTTTCTAATTTAATTTTCTTACACTTAGTTTCCCCCTAAGATTGCAAAGCTCCATAGATGATGATGGTATTTTAAAAATTCTGTAGGTTTTCAAGTAGGAAAATATTTCTGATAAAGCTCTCTTTTAGCTAATGAAATAGCAGCTTATGTGTGAGTTAGTATTGATGGCAGATTCAGTAATGACATGTGATTCAATTACTTTACTAGAGAGAGAAGCACTTAGACACAAATTTAAGATATTTCTGAACTAGGCATCAGCTGGAGGTGATTGAAAATACACGATTTCTGCACATTTCTTCACATAATTACTGTGGAAAATATTGTGGCATTGTAGTAAAAAGCAGAGAGTTTTGAATACTTATAGCTGTAGGGGAAAGAGAATTCCCAGAGAAATGCTATTCTATAACCCCACGCTAATCTCCCCAACAGAAAGCAGAAGAAGAGGAGCTTGTCCTCACACCTGATGGCACCAGGGAATTCTTGACTTTTGAAGTTCCTCTGAATGACTCTGGGTCAGCTGGGCTTGGCGTGAGCGTCAAAGGCAACCGGTCAAAAGAGAACCATGCTGATCTAGGAATCTTCGTCAAGTCCATTATTAACGGTGGAGCAGCATCCAAGGTAAAAGGGAATATCTCTGTACTTTGGGCTTCCTCAGTTTTCCTTAATAAGTTATTTTGAAAATAACCACAGATCGAAGAAGAATGAGATCTCTAATGTTCTCCAATTATACCATCAGAGGTAACATGTATATTTCTACTCCCGTGTTTGCACATCCCAGGATTTAAACAGCCCTAACGGATTCGGGAAGGAACGAGCTGTCTCTGGTGCAGTTCCATTAGTATGCTGTTTGAGCAAACAGGTTATGATAATAGCTTTCAGTGCAAATCTGTAATTGGAATAGACATTTCCTATAGTGGCTGAAATGGAAGCTATTATTGCAGTGTTCATTTGGCCATAAACCCTTAGGACTAAGTATAGTTGATTGAATATTTCTCTTTTGATTTGTTTTTTTTTTTTATTCTCTCCTGCAGACAAAGCTTTCTTTGTGTGTGTTTCATGTAACTATCTATAATTTTTACTTTTCCAGGATGGCAGGCTTCGAGTGAATGATCAACTAATAGCAGTTAATGGAGAATCATTATTGGGCAAAACAAATCAAGATGCAATGGAAACCTTAAGGAGGTCCATGTCCACTGAAGGAAACAAACGAGGAATGATTCAGCTCATTGTGGCGAGGCGAATAAGTAAATGCAATGAGGTAATAAGCTTTTGATACCGGGATTGGCAATTTTCACTTTTGAGGTATTTGTGTTTGTCAAAGATGTCGTGTTTCCTCTGAGACTTGAAAAATAATATCTGAGAAGCTAAAGAAAGAGAGAATTACAAAATTACCTGAATTTCAGTGTTAGACATGCTAACGTTATTACTGATCAATAAAGTTTCTCTTTTGAGTATTTTTGTCAATGAAAAACAGGAAACACTGAATAAAACTATATTGATTTCGTAATTGGATCTCACTGTTGATGTGATTTTTGTTCAGTGGAGTTTTTTGTAGAGGTCTATTAGATCTTTCATTTATAGACTTTGTGTTAACTTACTTGTTTCTTTGTCACTTCCAATTTTTAAAATTAAGAATAGAGCTCTTATATTTCATTATTACATATAAACAAAAGTTTCATGTATAGATTCTGAAAGACTTTATACAAAAAATTCAGTCATTTTGGATTGTAACTATGTTGTGTCTTGGCCTTAGTTGCAGGGGAGGTTGAACTGCTGAATTCAGGGTGAAGTGGTGATTCTGATGACTTGTGACTTTTGTCTTCTCTAGTGCAATAATAATGTGTTGATGTTTTGAAATATATTCCTGATTTCTAATAGTTTATCTTCTATTTAATGTAAGTAATGCTATATACTAGGAATATGTGGACATATAATTAGAAGGACTGTAGATGCTATGGAGAACTGAATTAGACTTCAGAACAAATTGGAGAAAAGACTGAGTTAAATAGGATACAGCTGAATGGCATGTCAAAAAAAAAAGCTCTTCTTTAGAAATCTAAAAGTCAATTCTTTCATTCTTGCTAATATAGTAAAGTTTTATCTGGAATGTTATTTCTTGATCATCATGCTTCAAAAATGATGTGCACAAATTGGTTTAGTATCACTGCTCCTGCCTAGGGGAAAGAAGAATGGTTTACTTTTTAATGCATAAATCTAATCTTCAGAAAAAAGCAGTCCGCAGTGTATTATAGAATCATGTCTGAGAAAGACACTAGGCTTTTTAAAAGTGTTAAGCTCATCTTGATTAACTGCTTATACAGTTTTTGTACATGTGCATGTTTATATATGCACACTGCTAGAAAGCCAGTGTGGATACACAGCTTTTCTTGCTTAGTGTTGAAGGAATACTGACCTTTTTGAATATGGTGATGTCATTACCTAGCCCTAGTTCAGACTGTCCTTTGGAGACTGTTCCTTATTTTTACCCAATTTCAGATGCTACTACATGTTACTACATAAAAAGGGTGAAATATTTTAGACTATTTCTGTGTTTAGGTTTTTAGGTTTCTTTCCTAAAAGTATGTAGAAAATTATCCCTTTTCTTTTAATGAAAGTCTTCTCAATTGAATTAATTCAGACAATGTTTGTAAACATGAAGGAGGTAATCCAGCAATGATGAAACAAAGACATTTCTCCTTGAATCCCACACAATTTTTACTCATTCAAGAACAGCTTGGTCCCCTATATCTGCTTGACATTTAGTATTATTTATTTTGCAGAAATCATATGCCAAAAGCAGCGCAGGTGACTGCAGTATATGTGCCACAAGATGAAAGAGCTGGTTGTGGAAACAGATTTAGATACACTGAAATGTGCCTGCACAAGGGCAGGATAGACCCTGTCTTTCTGGGCCTCCTTTACAGTTTCTGTGCATTTTCCCAACATCATAAGAAGTTGGCAAGATGAGCTATAATGACTAGGAAAGCATTGATATGTCACTATTGCTGTAGTAATCATCTTTACAAAGTAACTTTTGTAAGTAATTTTTCCTAAGAATTATTGCTTTTTTCACACTCATCCAAAGGAAATAGGATGTCAATACTGTTTGCATATTTTAATATGATGAAAGGACAAGTTGCATGGACATAAAGCTGTTTACCTGCTGAGCTGGCAGGATGCAAGAAACCAGACTTTTCTGGAAGTCTTGCAATGCCCGGACTTCAATGAAATGAAAAGCAAAGAGAAGTTTTTCTTGGTATTTTGCAATTAAACCCTATTTCCTCCCTCAAGAATGTGACCGATTTAAACTTCAGATATTATTGAGCTGATGTAAAACTGCTAAGCTGTGATAATGTTATTTCTGAATGTTGCAGGAATACCATATATGAGTATGGTGTTCATTCAGCTCAGTCCCTCAGTAGTGGCTGAGACCTGGCTGGAGACAGCATCACCTCAGTGTCTTGCAGCCTTGGCTGTATTATGGTTAATTCAGCAACACAGATTGCTTAGACATGCTGGTATACAAATTGTCCCCTTGAAATGTTCCAGTAACAGCCACCAGGAAAGATTTTTAGTGTTAAAACGCAAAAAGAAATTACATTTGACTGGCAGAAAATTTAGGAGATTGCAGATTAGAAGAAAAGCATGAAAAGGGGAGACCCTTATTTTAATAACACCTACCTTTTATCACCATAGAGGTACAGAATCATTTAGATTGAAGATCATTGACTCCAGCCATTAGCCCAGCACTGCCAGTCCACCCCTAAACCATGCTGCTGGCTGCCACATCTACGTGTTTTAAAGACCTGCAGGGATTGTGACTCAGCCCCTTCCCTGGGCATCCTGTTCCAAAGCTTGACTATACTTTTCATGAAATATTTTACCTAATATCCAGTCTAAATCCTGGCACAACTGGAGACTGTTTCCTCTTGTCCTATCACTTGTTACCTGTGAGAAGAGACCAACCTCCACCTCTCTAAATCCTCCTTTTAGGCAGTTGTAGGGAGCAGAAAGGTCTCTCCTCAGCCTTCTCTTTACTCCAGGTTGAACATCCCCAGCTCCTCAGAAATGGGGTTTAGTGGCTTAATGAAATACAAAAAGAAATGTTCAACTTTTTGGAAAGTATTTCCCAGTGTTTTCTATGCTCTTCTCCCTATTTTTGTTCTTCAAAGGAGTCACCATAAAAAAACAGGAGATAAAAATATCCTGTTAGACTGATTTCTTTCCTTTGTTGATTCAGCATTGTATGTGCCCACTTTGTAGACAAAAACATAGCTTTGTTTCTTGTTAGTCTGAAGTACAGTTAAGTGGAACTGGCTTGGTTATATTCTCTTTTGTATGTCACCAAGAATAGTGTTCACTCTGCTCTGTTCCAGTGTGTGGTCAGTCTTGTGAGGTCAGGTCTTGGCTGATTCCTCTTGTGGAGCACCCACGAGTCTCAAAAGGGAAATCCTTACAAGGGGTGATAATGCCAATGCAAAAATAATTGTGCTTTTATCTGGATGATAAAAGCAGTTGCTGTCTGGATGATAAAAAAAAATCCCACAACAAAATATTGGCAAAAAGGAAAAAAAAAAAAATCCACTTTTTTTCCCTGCCTTCAAGTCCAGCAATTGTTTTTGCATTTGCAAAGTCAAACTAACATCCTTTGAGATAGGCTGCACAGTCTGCTTCTTTCTTCAGTGAAACTGAGTTTGAATTGGATTTTTAAGGAAATCAGTGGTATGAAACTGTTCTTTTGGTTTTAAAGTCAATTTTCATAATCAGCCCTAGGAATTGCTTAGGTGGGAGAATTAATTTTGTGGCACAGTTCTGCAAATTGTTGTTTCTGCATGTTTCAATTTAGACTAGCATTTTTGTGCTTTTTCTATTTTGTTTGCTGTCTAGAAGTGAGTGACAGCTCAACCTCTATTGTCCTGGGTGGGGAGAGGCAGGAACAGTTGCTTCTAATCTGCTGCAGAGGCACTGTCTTTGTCAGAGAGCTTTCTTTGGCTTCTTGAACATGAAACTGTTTCAAAACTTTGTGAAGTGACCTGGGATACTCCTTTCCCATGCCATCATTATTCTCAAACAGCTTCACAAGTTCTCCTGTTGTAAACTAAGCCTTGAGAGCAATTATAATAACAATATAAATGTACATAAACACCATAGGAGTATTATCTTGACTTCAGAGGCAGGGAGGAGATAATTTATATCATTAGTCCTTCCATAACTGTGCAGGCAAAAGAGACCACAAACTTCCCAGAAGGTAAAAGGAGATTTTGTGCTGCTATGGTTTTGCTGAAGATTTGCCTGTAGAAAGAATTTTCATTGCCTCACCAGGAGATAGTGTGTTATCCATCCAGGTTTTCAAGTGAGTTGTCTTATAGTAAATATTGATATAAGCATGGAGTGTTAGTTATGAATGAACTCCAAGCCAAAGCTGTGCATCTGAGTTTTTCTCCTGTTTGCATTATGTCTATACAGAATACAGCAATGTAGAATTCTGCAAGCTGCACTACTACAAACCATGCAAAACTGTTTAATATCTCAGCCACTCCAGTCAAAATTACACACTGAATATTTGATGGACATTGTTAGATTAGTGTAGCAAAAACATTTTATTTTGGATTTGGCTATATCTGAGGTTCCCTTGCTCTCCTGTTTCAAAAAAGTTAAACATTCTGTTCTGTTCTATGTTTTCAGCTTCCAGCCTTGCATGTTACCTCATTAACTTTCCTACATAAGCATGGAGAGACTCTTTATGACACATTTCCAAAGCTGTGAAAACAGTGGGAAAAATGGAGAGAATAACAATAATATTGACTTGATATCCATATATAGCCAGTTTTTAACACCTCATTTTTCAGAAGAGGTGACCATCAGCTTTTTAGATCTTTAACTCAGGGTTGAAATTTTTTCAATTGCTCAGATTTAAGGAGAAACAGTGGAGCTCCTTGTGCCGTGCTCTGTTAATTAGTGATGCTGTTATGATTAGCCTGTATGGGCAAACAGCTGGCGGCTGCATCACCAGAATGTGCTCAGCACTCAGGCATGACTGCCAGGCACATCCCTGCAGCTGGTGGCTCCATGTGCTGATTCAAGAAAATAAAGGTAATTGTTACTTTTGGAATCCTGTGCTTTTCAGTCCCGCAGCCTGGACAGCTTAGAGACACAGATTGCTCCTCTGCCCTCTGTTCATGTCACAGGCAGGCAGCACTTATCTGCCATTAAGGGAGAGAGCGTCACCATTTTCCTCAAAATGAGATATTTCAAGGGTTTTTCTTGTCTAGACCTCCCTTATTTTACCAAACCTGCCTGAAATGAAGGTTTGCAAATGATTTGCGGATCCCCAGATTTCTTCATGCATTTCTGTTCATTTTTTTCCTCCATTTGAGAATGAGCAAACGGTGAAGCAGAGTCCTGCTTCCAGACCGTATAAGGACCTTATAATTCATGAAATAAATGGACTGATAGATCAGTAAGAGACTTGGCAAATGAGTGGTTTCATTATAAAAGAAACAAGCAAGCATTTTTTTCTTCCAGTATGTGTGCAAGTATAAAATATTCAGCCTCCTTTTCCCCTGCATGCATTACCTAGTTACCTACATTGAAATTTATGTGACAGGTTTGTTTTTTTCTTTCTCAATAGATTAGTCTTGTGATGACCTTTCGGAATTTAACTGTCAAAAAGTCTTTAGCATCTTCTCCAAACACAGTGATTTCCCTGTTCATTCCCATCTCCAGCTCATTGATAAAGCTGTTTATCAACTTAAGCTGTTCTCAGCTCCGATTCCTATGGGAATCTACAACTCTTCTCCATCCTGAAGATCAATCTTTGTGTCCAGTTCTTTAGCCAGTTTTCAACCCAAAAAATGAAAATTTAGTCCAGTCCTGTGAAAATTTAGCTTTTTTAATGCCTTTGATATTGATGCCTTGATATAAACTAATAGTATTTTTAAAGTATCTGTGTTGGAAAAGTAAGCTGCAGTATTTTTGACATCTTAACCACAGTGCACAGATAAGAAAGAAAGAAGAAAGCCTGGAGAATAATTCTGCGTGACAGAAAGAGCTTCAGCATTCTGGATGCAGTGTCATATATAGCAAATTTGTATACTGACTTTTTTAACACCCATAACACTTGCATGCCTATATTTGGACAATTTTTTTTCTGAAGGAAAAAGAGAGTCTGATTCTTCTTTCATTAAAAAGAAAGTTTGTTTATGCTTTGAATATTTTTGCACTCTTCTCACTCTTCTTGTGCATAAACTCTTTTCATATTTATGTACATAACTTCAGACAGGATGGATGGTGGTGTTTAAGTAAAAGGGACTGCATTATTTGTCCTTTTATCATCTAGATAAGCAGCAGCTGGGCTAGCTAGTACAGACAGTGCTTTAGCAAACCAGCTGGGTTTTATCTGAATGACAAAGGCTCAGGGTAGAGACCTTTTTTTTATTTAAAAAAATTTAATCTTGCTTCTCTTTGTAATTTAAGAGAATGGGAAGAAAAGGAGCTACAGGCAATCTGTAGCATGGGAGGTTTTATTGCATTTTTACAAATATGATCATTTAGTATAGATCAGTGCTAGGATCCAGAGAGGGAACTCTCTCTTTTCAGTCTAGAGAGAAGAAAGATGGGGGTATCTTACCAGTCAGTGTCTATAAATACCTGATGACAGTAATAAAGAAATAATAGAGAATACTGATCCAGACTCTAATCAGGGCTGCCCAGTTCCAGGACAAGAAGCAATAGACACAAACCAAAGTACAAGAAATTTCTTTACACATAAGAAAAAAAAATCCTTCTTGGATGTCAACACAGGCACAACTTGTGCTGAGGGGTTGAGGGGTCTCTGATCTTGGGGATATCCAAAACCCAACTGGGCACTGTGCAAGCTGCTCTTGCAGACCTTGCTTGGGCAAGAGGTTGGATTAGATAATCTCCAGTTGTTTCATCCACCCTCAGTTGGTCTGTAACTCTGGCACACCAAGGGGGGCTCCAGCAGCTGTTGATAGGGGGCCATGCAGATTTCTTTCCTTGCCAGGCCTTTAATGAAGTTAGCAATTTATACAACTTTGTTTATATTACTCACTCTTTATCAATTAATCAAATCAAACTATACCAGATAGTTCTGAGAGTGGCTAAGAGAAGGAGCTAGAATGTGTAATTCCAGCTCTTTATTAGAATGCATCATGAAGAATGAGTCTATTTGAACTGCAGTCTTGCTTTGGACTGTTGGACTGTTTGTCTTGCCCATAACAGTTTCCAAATGATATGGTTTTTTTCTTGCACAAGCTTTCTGTTAATGATGTAAGGAAAAGGCATTTTGCATTTTTTTTGGTGACAGACAGTTGTCTCGTTTTTGTTGTTTTATAAAAGGCAGTGTATCTTCTGTAAAATATTTGTGTAGCTGACTGTCAATGCCTTTGTTTAAACCTATCTTTTGAGATGCTAATTAGAAAGGGAAAAAGTTTTACTCCTAGAAATTATAAAATCTGTGAATCACTTTACAAAAGACAGCCATATAAATGCAACATTCCTGCTATTTCTTTTATTTACCTTATATTTTACTGTATTACTAGGAGTGAATTTTTCTATATTTCTCTGCTTCTGAACCATCTTCTTGTCAGTGTCTTTCTGAAAATCTCTTGAGATCTTTCTACAAATGAGTCTGAAAGTTGATGGCTTGTCACATGAAGAAGGACTGTGTGATATGGTGCACTAAAAGCTGGACACTTGTTAGATAAAGTCATCAATATAGCACTGGGAGAATAAATCCCAAAGCACTTTGATATTTTCACACCTTATTTAAAGGCAGTGAAATAAAGGGTAGTTCATAATTTAGTACCTTTTTCATGCAAGTTTAAGCTCTCAAGCAGTCTAATGTTGCTGTGCTCTTTTTTCCATAAAGTGTTTCAGAAGTTAGCATTTCTTCTCAAATGTGCCTTAGATTCCTTTATAACAGAGTCTACAAATATTGTTTAATTTACTTTTCAGTAAAGCTGTCAGTTGTAATCTGCAATTTAAAAAAACTAATAA
The DNA here is from genome assembly GCA_013397245.1 of Thryothorus ludovicianus. Taxonomy (NCBI): domain Eukaryota; kingdom Metazoa; phylum Chordata; class Aves; order Passeriformes; family Certhiidae; genus Thryothorus; species Thryothorus ludovicianus. Next base: position 1,246,752 of record VZTB01011867.1, on the reverse strand, counting down.
AACAAATCCTCATTTCACAATTTAAACCTTATTGAGTCTAATTCACTTGCAGTGCAAGTTTATTATTCTCCTGCAGCTTGACGTGCCTCCAATTGTAATTGTGTTGACCCTCCGATGCAGTAAATCTCCCCGGTGCTTATCAAACTGGGAGAGATAAGTCTACAATTTGGAACTTCATTAAATATCTCATTTATATTAAACAGATGATGGCTTTGAACAGAAATAATAATTTTTACAGAGTCTGCGACCCCCCGATCGCGGTCTCCTTGACCGTAACGCGGCGTTTCGCAGCCCTCGGCCCCCGTGCCCCGGCTGCCAGAAGCCATCCTGAGCCTCACTTCAAAGCCTCTGCTGGGGAGAATGGGGCCCGTGCTTTGTAGCCCTTGAAGCAGATTTTTTAAACTCTTTCATAGCATACATTTCTTAGTCGTCTGGGGAGTGCGGGTGGAGTGATTAATAATGGGCAGCTGTTTCAAAAAGAAAAAAGCCAACAAACATGTTGCTTTGTTATTGTAATTCCTGAAACTATGAACTACTCTTCTTTGCTTGTTTGGATATTGGTCAGTACTTGGAATAAGCATTTCCAGTGGCTTCAAATACTTTGCAGCATGCTCAGTATCTTTAAGTGTCTGGTCCCCACTGTATTTAGATATGTATGAAATAAATGCTGTGGGATTTGTGTAAAAGCACTGTTTTTAAGATTTAACTATATGCTTCAGTATGAAGAGCTGTGTTAGTGAGAAGAGCTAATGCTTTGATATCTGAGTTCATACTACTTTTCTACAAAATACATCTATTTTTTAATAGTTTACTTTTTAATAGAGCTGAATTCAGCTCACAGTGTTCAGGTGAATTGGTTTAATGGTCTTGGCAAAGCGCCTTGGTAGCATTTACTGAGAGGACAGCTGGGTGCTGGAGCCCAGGTGAACCAAGAGCTTTGGGGGCAGCAGGAAGGCTGGCTGGTGGGAGGATTGGGCCATGGTGTGGGGAATCTCTTATCTCTGCAGGTGGCAACTGGGCCCTGCTACACTGGGCACCCACAGTGACCTGTGAGGGCACAGGTACTCATTCTTCTCTTTCCCAGGGGGTTGTGCTGACAACAGAACTGGGGTTGCTAAATCCAAGTAGATACCAAATTATTTTCTTTGCCTCTCATGGTTACTGTGTTCCCCTGAGTTCTGATTCTCTGGGGGTCACTAAGCAACACTTGACTTTTTCCTGTCCTCTTGAAAAATCTGAGAGGCAGCTGTAGGAAAACAAAGAATGATCAGCTTCTGCAAGCAGAGGCTGGGTTGGAAGACACACAGGGCAATCTTCTGAAGGATAGCAGCTAGGGTGGGCAGGAGACTGTGTATGCAGCCTTTCTGCTCTCCTGTGCACGTAGCCAAGCATGTGACCATCACTTCCACCACATCCTTCATCTGTCTTGTGATGCCCTGGAGGGTCTGGGTGTAGTTGTGGTAGGCAGGGATCTGGCAGCTCCAGGGGTTTGAGGGCTGGGGTGAAGGGCACCCCAGGTCTTGCCAGTTCCATTTGCTGTGTCTCTGCCTGGATGCTGCAGCAAGGGATTAGATGAGCTTCCAGGATGAATGAGGCATGTAAGACATCTTTACACTTCAATCAGGAAAGAAAGAGCAAAGAACTCGAAGTAAAAATAAAATTACAGTAAAGTCTGACAACTTTTCTGGGTTCTTTCTTTTGTTCCTAACTACAAAACTTTGGAGTGTAATTTTATTTGAAAGCAAACTGCACTGCTGGGGCAGCAGCAGCCCAATTCCAAATGAGAGTTCCTGTTCCATGGTCCTTACAAGAGCCTTGTTGTGTTCAGTCGTCAGTGTGCAGAAGATGGCCCAGCTCTCTGCTGATGGTATTGAAAACAGCCCAACTGTCTAAGAAATTATCCAACAAAGTGATAGCAAAATGGAATGGGTTTTTTTCGCCAATTTTCTGCTGAAGGATTTGAAATTTGACAGGCCACCATGGGGGGTGCAGCATAAAGGGGTTAGAAAGTTGGTCATTAGGCAGAGCTGTCATTGCAAATTATCTCTGTCCAGGATGAGAAGTTCTAGCTCATTTGGTGCTCAGACAGGTCCAGGCCGTAGGCAATTTGTTGCAGTTCCCCCACGTGGCTCAGGGGACCCCGGGCACTAATTTTCCTCTCTCTTTGCAGTTGGAATCACCTGGGAGCCCCTCCGGGCCAGAGCTGCCCATAGAGACTCTGCTGGATGAGCGGGAGCGGAGGATTTCCCACTCGCTCTACGGCGGGATCGAGGGCCTCAGCGAGTCGCCCACAAAGAACATGGCATTGGGCAGGATAATGGGTGAGACAAAGCAGCTCTGCTAAGCAGGGCATGGTTTTACTTCTCTCTGTGATTCATTGAAGGGTGATTGATCTGTTATGTGGGAATTGGGAACGTGGAGGTTGCACTGACCAACTTAAAACGTGCCTTAAAATTCTTCTACGCAAGCCTTCTGGATAGTTAATGTGAGGAAGAAGGTAAGGTAGGATTCTAAAGAGAATTTTGTATCCTGTGATGGGTCATAGAATGAATAGCAGCATTTAACATGATCTTTCAATGTCTGGTTTGGGACAATAAATTATTGGTCGGTCTCGGCTCCATGCTGCCTCCAAAGTCAGTGACTCATGGGAATTCATAATCTTTTTTCAACATTCCTTCTCTTCTGTTTCAATCTTAGTAAATACAAAAATAAATAAGGAAAACTTGCATCCATTTATGTAATTAGGGGACTTACTAATTTATTTGGATTTTTGCTTTGTAGGACACCAATTTTAGAACCTCATAACTAATTTTAAGCATCCCTTGTGTAGATTCTGTGCCCTACCATCTGCATGGTCCCAGCGGATAATGAGGTTATTAGCACTTGCTTTGCAGCAATTCAACTTCTGATGTACAGAGCTAGGTAATAAAGACTTGCCTTGCCACGGGAGTGGTTGGATTTACTGACTAGGATGGGATTAGTTTGAAAGGATTTTCAAGTTTAAATGCAAAAAGCAACTTGATGAAAATAACACCTGACAGAAGACGTGATGATTGCTTGCTGGAGTTGTAAGTTTTAAGAGGAAGACATGGCCATTAAATCTAGGACTTTTTTAGTGTAATAGATACACAGAATATATTAGAGGATGCTGCTATAAACTTGATGAAGCCAGGCTTAACTTAGTTTTTAATTGTTTTAGATTGGTTTTCAGCCTTAGAAGATTAGTCTACCAGCTAGGCTTTTCCAGTCAACAGTTTGTGCATATTTTTCACCCTATATATTTTCTTCCGCATGTTTTTGTTTTTGTTTTTGTTTTTAATAATTCTTGTATTTTGGGGTTTGCATTTTCTTTCTGGTAGCAGAATAGGACTGTTGTTAAACTCTCTGAAAATCCACAAGTTTGCTATTTAGGATATTTCTTCCAGTGAGTCTTTTGCCCTTTTTTGTGCATTTGGGCAATAGTAATTAGAAACATATCATATTCTGTTCTATTGCATTTCATTTTGTGCAGCTTGGAAGAAGAAATTTTCACATGAAAATCAAGGCAGTGTGAAACCTTGTCACCCAAAGTCATATGCTCTTAAAGAGAAAAATTTAGAAAAAAATGATGTATTTGTTTGTCAACAAATTTAAGGAGTGATAAAATAATTTGAAGTCTTTAGCACTATTCTCCCATAGAAAGAACTAGTTCCTGTGGTGTCAAGACTGTAGATAAAACATTTGCAGAGCACTGCCTTCTGCTTTTTCCATCAGTTCTGCAGAGGATTTACACACAGAGCTCATATAAATGTTAGCAAATTATCACTTAAACATGGTGTCTGTTGATGGGAGAGGGAGCCCTGAGAGGGTCTGGGTGCACGTGTGTCAGCAATGCACTTTGCTTTGACATCAGAGCAGCACAAGACTTGCCGTGCCAAATTGAGCTAGTAGTTCATCTGCCTGGTATCATGCTTTTAGCAGGAGCCAGTAATTGATGTTTAAACTACAAAAAAAAAAAAAAAAAGGTATTTCCAAAGCTGTTAACATCTAATACTTTTAGATACCTTTGCACTGGATACATAGAATAAAAAAAAATCCATCCTTCATTTTCTAAGTTTCTTATAACCTGAAGTGAATGTTTTGATTTTCTGTGAATCATTGTTTTTCTGAATTGTTTTCAGGGACCAGGAACTATGTAGAAAATTGGTTGGTTGTGACTTTAATCCATCGAATCTTTAGTGGAAGCACGTTAGCAGAAAATCAAATTGTGCCTGAACTTCATAGTAAATGTGACCTAGTGGTGTGTAACTAAAAGCTGGTGTTTCCAGGATTGGACTGTTCCCTTCTGCAGTCACAGCAGCCTCAAAGACCTGTGATGTTTAAACCCAGTTTTTGGGGGTCAGTTTTCTAATACACTATTTTTTTCCTGAATTAATTAGTACTATTAAATTAAAACTGTAGTGTTCATAATCTTTCTCATGCTAGTTTTCTTGTAGTGCCATACAACAGGGAGTGTTGCCTGTTGGGAGAGTTAGGTACTGTTGCTTGTTTCAGAATAGTTAACATTTTTAAGACTCAGACACTTTTTATGCAGTGGAATCTCTGTCTTTTTTGGCATTGGTAATGAGAAAAAAACAGGGTTTTTTTTTTTGTTTTCCTGAGAATGTTAGTGTGGTGCTACAGGACTCTTCCCCTCTTGAAAATTGTCCTAAAAGTGAGGATTAGTCCTGAGAACAATCTGACTGAAGAACGCTGGAGATCTGGACCTTCCCACACCAGTCCTGCCCATGAAAACAAGCCCAAAGGAGTGCTTTATGCAGGAGTGCTGCTTCCCTTGAGTGCCCTCCCCATATCAAGAAGCCCTCTGATGAGCTCTCTGAATCATCTGAGGTTTTTTGATTTACCCCTCAATGGATTTAACTATGTAAACTTTCAGTACTTTTTAGTGAGGAGATGACAGTTTGTTTTTACGGATGAAGGAATAGGTTTTCCTGCTGCTTTTGCTCTTGGATCTTTGTTTTCTTCCTATCTAAGTTAGACTATTCAAAAGTAACAATTTCAAAATCTGGAAAATGCCTGCTTGTTTTAGTCATTGCTTAAAATTGGAACAAAGATTTCAAGAGTGTTTTGTTCTTTTAAATACCATTAATGTAATTTCAGGAAAGGTATTTAAGACAATTTCCTTACTCTTTCATAACTGACAAGCAAGAACTGGCTGTCAGAGCCTTGCTGTGAGAGTGGGAATAAAATACCATTTTTAGGATGTAATTTAAATTATGTAAAATAATGTTTGCTTACTGCAATAAGGCTACGTGAATCTTTTCATGTTTCTGATGATTCTCATTTTGATCTACTTTTCTAGGTGGTTATCGCTATTATAGATTTTCTTTTGCTTTTTTGTTTGATAATATTTCACTGAAAATTTCTGATGGAGAAAAGATAAAACTTTCTGTATTCAGGGAATGCTTTTGGTTTGGAGGAGATGGGATGTTTTATTTTTACAAATTGGGTCTTTTAAGAATTAGATGTCTAATAAACCCTTATATTTATTTATTTTAATATTTCTAGGGTACTTGTTATTCAGAATAACAACTGTGTTACACTGGTTTGCTTGGCTCTATAATTAAAAATTCAAGTCTTATTCTGACATACCATTCTTGTATACCATGCATTATGCTCCTGAGTTTTGCAATACACAAATACGTAGCTGCTGTCTATATAAATTATTCTTATTCAACAAACACCTTAGTACTAAGACCTCTTTCATCTCCTTCTTCTAGTAGCTGATTTTTTTTTTATGAAAGTGGTGAGTTTTGTTGCTAACGGTGACTAAACAGAAGTTATTATCAGGGGGTACACACAGCAAGTACAAAAGTAACAATCACTTGCCCTGGATCTGCTTTTCATCCTGAAGGATCCCCCAGAACTTTGCAAAATTTGATGGCTCCTACACAACAGAAAATATTCTGTTCTCTACATAAATAATTGCTGTCTTAAGGGTAGAATCAGGAAGAAGCACTACTGACAAAAGTTAGAAATGTAGAGTGTGTGTCTCAGTGAAATGAAAATAACCCTTTACAATCAGAATGTAGTTCCTTGGCCAGGAATCTCATAAAAATATGGTGCTCTTCGACAATACTTGACAGATCTGAGCACATTCTTGAAATCCAAGGCCTGCACACAGTTGAGAAATTTTTGTTGTTAATCATGCTCCAGGCATTCATTGTACTATTGGTCTGAATCCCACAGTATCAACATGTTCATGAGTCATTCATAAGGTAATGCTGGGTTCTGAACATACGGTGAGAGTGTTCAACAGATTTTGTAGACCATCCTTTAAAGACAAAGCAATAGCAAAAGCACAAGGATCAAGCCAGAAAGAGTTCCATGACAATGCAGTGTCAGTATGGGAGCCAAGTTATCCCAGCAAACTTATTAACTGAGCTTCAGGGAATTTCAAGATTTGAAAGGACCTGGAGCAGTTTAGTTCTTCATGAATAAACCTGTTTTTCCTACTCTGTATTGTGTGTGCTCAGGGGTTTTTTGGAGTGCTTTATGTTGATGGTTTAATTCAGGTACAAACTATTTTCTGGTGTGTTTATAGGTTTGAAGGTGTATAATATTTATTGAAATATGCTGCTTGGCATATTTTTCCTTGTAGGATGAAAATCCTCATAGACCTGGAGAACAGCCATTTGGTACTGGAGCTCTGTGGCTCCTTTTCTGCACAGGCAGATGGGAACCCTTCTTACCCAATAGTTTGGTGCAGTCCTCAGGCTGTGCTTCTTTAAATTGGTAACTTGTCCAAGAAATTTGAGCATTATTGTCCTGAGATGAGAAACATTTGAAAGAGAGAATGTTTTACCTTGCTTTTATTACAGTGTCCAAAATATGTTATTACAGATTACCTCACTGAAGTTGAATTAATATATGCAAAACTGGACTTGAAGTATAGTCAGAGTCTAGATTTCACAGAGTCTAAATAGCACTTTTCTAGCCTGAGGGAAAATTATTTTCTTGAAGAGGTTTGTAGACAAGTTGAGCAATGCCTTAGATTTGTAGATCTGTCAAATATACTGAAGATTACTGGGTTTGAAGTTTCTTTGATGTTTCCTTGTAAGGTTTCTCAAAACACTTGTGGAATTAATTCTCCAGGGGTAATTTCTGTCCACTTCATCTGAGTTCTCTACAAAGGATGTATTGAGTCCAGTGCTGAGGTTTGTCCAACCATCTGCTGGAGGTGAAGCCTTTCACCTGTTTTTGGCTTTATCTGCAATGAAAAGCATAGGCACATCAGATGGTTTTCTCCTAAATTCTAAAGCAACTATTGAAGTGTCAGTCTTCACCCTTGTCAGATGTAAAGAGAGGTAGTTAAAAGTTAAAAGTGTTACTGAATTACTCTGACCTCTCAAATGGGAAGTTCAATCTCCAGAATGCCATAAGGTTATACCTTTTCATAATCAATTCTTTGGAGACATTATCAACTACAGAGTTAACAGTCTTGTAGACATTATGTTTGGAAAGAAGTACATTACCAGGCTAAACATTAACCTGTCCATCAGAGGGACTATTGCTGGGCAGAATCAGCTGTTATGCAAACTGCATACATTCATTTCAGTTTGACAGTTGATGAGATGTTCACCATGCAGTTCCTGTTTCTTCCAGACACTTTTTGAGCCTTCTTTAATGATCTCTTTTGAAACCATTTTCCCCTCTTTGGAAAGATTACTATATGTATTATGTAGTGCAGTGAGGATTTAGCTACCTCTTCACACATAGGGGTTTGTTTGTTTGTTTATTAATTACATGCAAAGGTAGTGATGGTAACTGAAACGTTTAGAGAAAAGAGGAAAACTTTTTTTCCCCTGATTATTCACATTTTTCCATATCCATAGTGAAAGTAAAGTGTGGAAATAATTGATAAGTGCATAGATGCAGTTTAAGTTATGGAAATAGAAGTTTTGTGATACATTACTTTGGTGAATCATAGTTTTAGACTATTTTTCAGTTTGTTGTCAGATTAATGGTTGATTAAACTAGTGTGTTTCTTCTCATGAGATGTGACAATTTTACTAGTTATCTTAGTAAGATCATACGATCTTTTTAACTTGTACTCTCACAAATTTACCTGATGAAGTCTGCCACTTAATAGACTAATGTTGAGTCTTGATAAAGTCCCAATCATGTATGTGATGGTTCTTGTGTAAGCATTTTAATGAAAGTGTTGAAACTTACTTGAATTTGTTGATAATAGAATTTGGTAATTTTTTGTTTTGTCCAAATTTTCGATGTGTCCACTTCCCAGCATCACTTGAACAATTTCTAATTTCACAAGGGCCAGACTGATCAGAAAAAGTGATGGTCTCTGTTAGTCCTTGTGGAACACGTTCTTTGTTTCTGCCAAACAAGGTGATACAGGAGGAGATGCTGTCTTTGAGAGATGCTTTTGGAGCAATTCCTCAGCCAGGTTTTGAGACTATGGGTTCAGACAGAAACATGAGAGGTTCCCTCTGAACATCAGGAAACACTTTTTCAGGGTGAGGGTGACCATGCCCTGGCACAGAGTGCTCAGGGAGATGATGCAGAAGCAGCACTCAGAAACAATTTGTTTGGGGTCCTGGGCACATGCTGTAGATATCTCTGTTGAGTGGAAAAGGTTGGACCAGAAGAGAGGTCCCTTCTAAACCCCAACCCTTCTGTGACCCTATGGTCTTGCAGTAGGCCACAGAAGCAACTAGTTTGCATCACTTTTCAGACCTCTGCACAGGAAGATGGGTACAAAGTGAGACATAGTTTATTTTATTATCTGCATTGTGTCACTCTTATCAGTAGCACTGCAGTTTGACATAACCTTTTATCATCTGTGATTAAATATTTTCCAAGGCACTCTCTGCACGCTGCCGTTACTTAGTTTTGGGTTTTTTTCTCCCTTTTGTCCAGGTAAATATCAGCTGTCTCCAACAGTGAATATGCCCCAGGATGACACTGTCATTATTGAAGATGACAGGCTGTCAGTCCTTCCTCCTCATCTCTCTGACCAGTCATCATCCAGTTCCCATGATGATGTCGGGTTTGGCACTGTTGATACTGGTGGATGGGCTAAAGCTGCAATTAATGAGTCAACAGACTGGTAAGAGCATGGTTTGGTGGAAGGAAAAAAGAGAGAGCTGTAGTTGCATCTTTTCCTTTGGTTACGTTTTTTGCTACTGATAATTTTTATTCCTTTTTTTGGTCACATTTGGATTTTACTATTTTCAAACTGGTAATTGTCCTTATTTCAGGGAGGGAGTCTGTGCAAATACTTCTGGTTGCAGTTTTGTGCTATGTTAAAACATATTTGTGGAAATGTTACTTAGACAGTACGCAGCTGTGTTATTTCGATGATCTAATTTTAATTTCATTGCTAACTGACCTAGCTTTTGTAAAAAAATAACTTAGCAAAATTTCATAAACTTGAGTTTATGAAAGATGAAAGACTGATTGGAAACTGTAATATATAAACCTCACTGCAAATATTTCACAGTTTATAAAACAATTTTTTTTATTTTTATATTCCATGATATATCTAGGAGCATCTCAATACTTCTGTATACTTCCTTGCTTTTCCTAGTAATGTACTAATCTTTTAAATCTACTTAGAGGTCAAAGCTCTTTGTTTTGCCTCTGTGTTAATGCTTGTGCAAAAAGAGATAGTTAAGATTTCTTCATTATATGTGAAGTAACACTGTTCAAATTGTTAATGATTTGCAAAGACAGTGTAATGTAATAGCTCTACATCTAAATATATAGAAAGTAACAATTCCACATTTAAAACTATGGAAAGTACCTTTATATATTTAATCTATAGTAAAAATAACTTTTGTGAGTCTCAGGTTGACTCTCCGATGACTTTAACACATTTTAACCTAAGAGCCTTAATGAGAAATGCATTGAGCTTTATTGACTTGCTTAAGTTCCTGGCAAAGAAATACTGTTTATTGCTTAGTTAGTACAATTAATACAGATCTAAGATTTAATTTACAAGTCCTGTAATTATCTGTAGTAATAGCAAAATAGAAGTCCACCCCTGTACGCTGCTACTTCTTGAAGCTAGATAATTACCACAAATGGTGTGAAGTACATGAATTTTCTTATTTTTCTTATCTCTCGAGCCTGTTATGAATGTGTCAGCAATATCTTAATAAAACAGCAATAGCACCTGCCAGCTGATATGCACCTGTCAGCTTCTTCTTGGCTTTAAACTAGTTTATTTCATCTTATATCCAGGAGTTGAGTTCTGTCTTTTAAATACTGCTTTAATGATTGTATGAAAATGTAATTTTTTCATTCTGATTTACTTTTTTTGATGTTGCAGTTCTTCTTATGGACAAGTCATACCTGTAATCTGGGTCCATGAAAAGTCCATTTGTCTTTTGTAAAAGCTTTTAGAGCTGAGAATCTGAGACATTTAAATAGAATAGCACTCAAGTCTGCACATAATAGCTTATTTCTGAGGGAGTTTTTTTAGCTGAATATGAGCAAAATCCTATGAAATAAAGTTAAAGCACATTTGAAAACTGCAGATGCTTTTACATTGACTTCTGCAGTGTGTCTTGCTATTCATACACTCCTTTGTAAATGAAATAACAGTAAAGAAAACAAGGATTATATATTGTAGAATTGATCACACTCAAAAAAATGTTAAGTGTGTGTATGAGAAACTAAAGGTCTTCAGATACAATGGCACTTAAAAGAGTTAGATCAGTGTCATGCTTTAGTAGCTAATGTACTCTATTTGTAAAAAAAAAGTAAATAGCAGTAGAATTAGATTGTTGCTATAATTTCCTGTTGCTAATGGATGAAGAAGACTTGTAAAACTAAGGTGCATTGTATGATTTTGCTGGAAGGCACAAAGGGTAAAACTAAGAATATGGATGAAGGGTTATCCAAACAAGAATGGCAGCTGTTCTGAATCACAGAAGAAAATGTAAGCTTTTTCAGCCTCACAATATTTCTCTAATCCTTGATGAAAATGTTATGAAAACAAAGGGGCAATAAGACAGGATTAATAAATGGAATTTTAATAACATTGAGGGTCAGAAGACGGTTACATTCTTTTAAGGATCAGCTGTCATTCCAGAAATCCTATTTGTTAAGTATTCTAGAATATAGTAAATTGCATTTGGCACTGCTTAATGACTTGCACTAAATTCACCTCTGTCTTTTATTGATGTAGTTGAAAAATATTAAAATGAGGCATTTTTAAGGGCGTGAAATCCTCCTCTGTGCTCATTGGCTTTTGCAGTTGTGGCTCTTCATGGAGACTTTTGAATGCTTTTGGACAATGTACATGCATTCAGACTCCTGTGATCCACTCCTTCCTTAATTACCAAAACACACTTGTGGGTCATTAATAGAAGTAAAACAGGACGTGAAAATTCAGAACTTTACATAAGGCTCAAATAAAGGTGCTAAGTATCACCTTTAGAGTGCAGGATACTATACAAACATGTAGTAATAATTCCTTTAATAAGTATCTGTGGAAGGGAGGTGTGACAAGGGCAGATCAGAGAAGCAGAAAGTAACTCTACAAGTGGTGTCAGTGGAAATGCTGTGTTCCAGCTTCCCAGATTCCCAGTTGCTGGTGCCATGTCCAGACCCCACTGCTGTCTCTGGGACCTGTGGTGTCCTTTCCAAGTTATATTTGACACTGGAGTTTTTAGTCTATTCCTAGGACTTCAAGCTTCAGCAATGTGTGCTGTGTTTACATGGAAATGAAATTATTCTTTACTAGAAGTTTTATATAGGCAGATCAAAGCAAGCTTGTATGAAAAAGAAGCATACAGCCAAAACAAATAATTTTATAAGTTCACCTTTTTTGAAGAAAGTGTCAGAGAATACATTTTGTTCGGCAAGATGAAGCTCGACATTTTAACAAACGTGAGCCTGTGCTAACAGATGTTGCTGGAAAAAAATTCTCACTTAGTAAACCCACATTTTTCTGGCCTTCAGAGACAGGGCTTAGTAGCAGGGAGCCAGAAACTTCTGTGTGGCCTTGGGAAAGTCAATTATGACCTGATTATGAGAGGTGTTGAAACCCTGTAAGTTCAGTTTGAGTCAGTTTGGAGGATGTTTTCAGATTTAGGTGGTTCTTGCTCAGCTATGTGTTGCACTGCTGTAAATGCTAGAAGTGTGTATTAGCCTGGTCTGTTTTATCTTTCTGTCATGTGGAGATAATTTTTTCCCCTATTTTGTGGGAGTGAATGTTAGAACTAAATAGTTATTTTTGAGTTTGGTCTCTGATTCATCAGAGCTTTTAAGCATATGCTTGAGAACATTGCTAAATTGCGCAGACATCTCTGAAATAGTTGCAGTAATTAAATGTAAAACATTATGAGCCTGAGCCAGGAACATTAAAGTCAAAAGGCACTTGACATTGGCTTCATTCACATAAGCTCTGATCCTGCTCACACTGAAGTATTATATGCCTGTCACAAGCACATATCTTATTATTTGTAAATCTGCCATTACTAGACTGAATTTCTTTTTGGCTGCCTGGTAATGAGGATAGTGATTTTCATCTTTCATAATACTTTATGCCTTTGGACACTTTTTCTTACCTCTTTATCGCTGTTTTGCCTAATACCCAGGTGTTTTTTGATCAAAGATACTTCGGTAAATTAGAGTACATGGCATGCATAAATATGTGCATGTTACAGAATTTAAAAGTATAAGTTGTTTTTTGCAGAAATCCACTATTTGCCTGTTTTCCACTAGGAATGAGAGGTGTATTATACTTAGCCCTTACAGTAGAAATAATTCTTTAGAAACATGGTACTAAACAGTAAGATGGTACTAAACACAATATCTTGAGGGTTATTTAGAGACCTCAGTGACAAAATTTTTAACCTTTTTTATCTTGAAGTCTAACAATATTCAAAGGGGATTTTGAGGGATCATTTACCTATAGGATAGATAACAATGGTCCAGAATACTGATTTTTTCAGTATTTTATGCTTTTGATTTCTTATTGTGCCAGCTGAAGTAGAGATTTATATACTATCCCCTTTTCTAGGAGCCAGAAAATCTTTTTGTGAATTTCCTTTCATATTCTTTATTAGCAGTACACAATCTTGCCTTTTGAAAAAGTGTTTTTTAGCTTGCACACCAAATTTTGCCTGCATTCTTGCACTCATGTTTCTGACAGTGTTTGAGCACCTTTATTAGATCTATCTACAGCATGTTTCTGAGGCAGCTCACTGAAAATCTGACTCACTGGGCTGAGGTCACTTTAGAAACCTGCAGAAGAAACAAAACCCCAACGCAGTTCCCCCCATTGCTGATGCGGTGGTGGATCCATTGAGGAAATATTTGCTCTGTGGGGAAGCAATGAGTAAATATATGGTTGTTTGTCATAGCCAGGCTAAAAGCAGAAGCTGTGAAAAATCGACAAGAAATTTCACATATGGAGAGAAATTTTAATGCAAAGTTTTTAAATAAGAAGTTTAAAGCTCTGTGGGCTTCAGGCAGAACAGTTTCTATTTATGCTTTACTAAAAACATTTTCTGATAAAGACAAACCAGATAACTTTCTATCAATAGAATAAATTTGTTTCTCAGGAAGAAAAAAAGAACTGTTTTATTCTCCCAGAAATTTTTCCTGTGTTGGACTTTATGTTCTGGTAGAATATGTATAGTGCACCAGATATGTATATCTTTCATTAAAACTGTGAGTTAAATTCTTGGTACTTTTTAACTAGAATTGCTTAATGCAGTAAAACAAATCCATTGTGTGTGTAACTGAATACTTGCAGTGGTGTATTTAAAAGTGTGCACTTAATCGTTGGTTGAAGTCACGTGCTAAATAAATGATTTTCTCTGAAGAGTGAAAGGTTGCGTGATCCTGATAAATGTTTGCATGATTTTTTTCCCTTCCTACAGCACTCTTAGTCCAGATGTTGATCCAGTACTTGCCTTCCAGCGAGAGGGTTTTGGACGCCAGAGCATGTCAGAAAAGCGTACAAAGCAATTTTCAGATGCCAGTCAGTTGGAGTTTGTTAAAACACGAAAATCCAAAAGCATGGATCTAGGTAGTGAGTGATGTTTTTTCAATTTTTTTTTATTTGAACCTGATTTTCATGTTGTAAGTATATAGATTTTATAATTCCAAACAGATTGTGTGTGTGCAGTAGTACTGCACATAATGTCTACTTGTGGGTAGTAAAGTACTAAAATGGCCAAGTGGCCTGGGTGTGGTTTGTTGTTTGTAAATGTCCATACATTCAAATATCATAGCCCTCTGGATATATGGTTCTACCTAAATGCAGTAAATAGTATTTGTTAAAGTGGAGATGAAAAATGCATTTTCCAATTGGTGTAGAACAATTGTGTGAAACTGTACCATGCTGTGGTTCTGGGTAGCCGGGTTTATTCTCAGTCCATAATTCTAATGCAGTTAGACTTAAAGGTCCTTCATAGTCTCTCATTTTTGTAGTTGAATTCAGAATTAGAAAATGGGACCGGTCTGACATCTGTTTGAGACCCAAGTTTTAATATTTTTATCAGAATCCCTATGAAGTAGCAGCAGCTAAGGCAGGCAAGCACAGTGATCATTTTAACTGATGAACCAACTGAGAATAAGTAATTGCTGACAAGCCTATCAATTTCTCTGCCATTGAATTTAGATTCTGAAGTGCAGACTCTAGTAACCTCAAACAGTGAGTTTTGATGGTTTAAACACAGAATTCCCTGCTCAGAATAATAAAATATAATGCAATTCCCTCCTTTACGATAGTTGTGAATGTCTTGCCTACAATCCCTAATTCACAGACTTCCTCAGGCTCCAGTCAGGTTGGAGGTGTTGACTTGTCTTGACTAGTTGCCGTGTGCTAACGTGTCAATAACATATTGTACCTGCCTGTGATGTGAACATGACTGACACTGCATGAAGGTTACTAGTTTGCTGCCACTTCTACCCAGAATGTTTGCTTACTCTTGCAGTTTGTTTTGCATGAAGTAGGACATTTCTAAGGTCCCCTAACTTGAAAAGAAAATATGCAAGCCAGGAGGAATGTTGAGTGCATGTGGGGCATGGTCACTAACTGGGCTAACCGTTATGCATTTACCTTTTAACAGTAGCTGACGAGACTAAGCTCAGTACAATGGATGACCAGAAAACAGGTAAGAATTGACAGTAAGGCTGTTGCTATAGAAACCTTGGTCAAAGCAGCTTACCACAATTACAGAACTGCCAGTCAAATTGCATGAAAACATGAATATTCCAGTACTTGCATGGCTGCTTTCTATTGTGAATAATCAAGTCGTACAGAAAAAGAAAATTTTTCTATGGAGATCAGTATCTAGGGGAGTATATTCAGCCAGGTCATGCATGCGATTGTCAGCAGACACCTGTTTCTACATTTTAAACTCATAAATATTCAGAGTTGTTTGGGGTTTTTGTCCTTTCAAAAAAAAATCTTGGAAAATCTTCTCCTAGCCTCACACTGCAGTGCACAGAGAGATGATTTAGAAGAGTTGAGTGTTTGGCTATTACTGTGCTAACACAGTGCTTGAAAAGAAGTATTTTAATTAGAAAACTGCTGCCTTTGCCTTAAGTGGTCATCAGATACATGTTGTGCATTGAGTTGAAGATTATTAGTGCAAGTTGATTTGCTTTTGGAGCTGAAATGTGAGCGTCGTAACAGAGAAAAAGAATATGTAAATAGAATCTTTTTCACATACCATTCATTGTAATGTTTCACAAAGTGATAATGAGAAATAGCTTTCAAGGCATATTTTTTATTAGTAATTAAAATAATGCACCAACTGCAATTATGAACCTTTATGATTTATTAATATAAGCTAGCTTTTGACCTATGGAATGCTATTTTAATTAGGCTAGATCCAGAGGACACCATAACATTACTTAGCTCTAATTAGGAACAATTCACCTTTTTAACCTGAAAATATTATTTATTTTAGCATGATTTGAGGAGTAGTGCATTCCATACAGAATTTACATTTACTAATTCACAACTGCATCTCTGTTTAACTGGGCTGTACAACATGAGTAGGAATACTGAAAAGCTGTAAGCAATCAAGTGATAAATTTTATTTGAACAGATAAGTCTAGCATTTAAAACATTGCAGAATATGGCCACAGACTTGCAGCTTTGCAAAAAAGAATGAGTAAACAAAATCAAAATGTATGAATGTTTTAGAGGATTAAAGCCATCAGAGTGTGAATGTATGAATTGTGTTAATGGTTGTGGTAATAATTGACGTTTAGGAACAGCCTTCACCTCTGAGCATTATTTACATAAAAACAAGTTAAAGACCAAACTCAAAATTATTATAAATTATTTTTCATTTTCTTATTGACCTGCACTGTTGAATGGGATGTGATTAGAATGCTGTAAACCCTGTGTGTTTTAGTAAAATGCAATCCTTAGGTTTTAAAAGTGAGTGGTGGTTTTCATGGTATCAGTAGAGTGTGGTATGAATTGAGTGTAGTTTTCCTCTATGTGTAACACCTGGATTAAATTCCAAAAAAGAGACAAGTTGGACAACTTGGGTGAAAGAGCATGACCATGCTGTCTGGACTAGGCAGTTACATATTTTGTGCGCAGCAAATGTGCTGGAAAAATTTTTCAGAGGCCGGAAAAAAAAGAAAACACCTTTTGCTGTACTTTTATTTTATTTATCTTGCGTGCTTTTAACCAGGTTTTGTATATAAACACTGGATATCTCCCATTACTGAAGATGGATGTAGCTGTTAAACAAACCACTTACAGTAGTCTGACTTAAAATTTGTCTGGTTCTAAGAAAAAAAAGCTTCAAATGTGTGGTGAACTATGCTTTAATGAACTCTAGAAGTCAGAAAACTTCAACATGTATTTACTTTAGAAAAGATAAAAACAAACTCTGTTACTGTCACAGTTGGATTTAATAGTATTGGCTGAAAAGGAGAGCACAGAACTCTCCAGCCCTAGTTACTGTAATAGTTTTTTAATTATTTTTCTTTCTATAGTTCACTTGAAGTACCTAATCCTTGCAGTGTTTACAGTTCATCCTAGAGGTTAGAACCATATTCAGTAGCAATTGAGCATGGCTCATTTATAGAGTCCCAGGCATATTATAGCTCTAGGTGGTTATTTTTCCATATGCATGTTATGAAAATGAAAAATAAAAAAAAATCAAATAACATTTATTTAAATTATTTATTTATTTATTTTATATAATGCTTTTTAATTAAACTTTTATTAAATGGAATCAAAATTAAACTGATTTTGATGCAGTTTCTTGCTTTATTTCTCCCATACTTTCCCCAGATGAACTGTTAATCTCTTAGTGTCTGAACTGAATTAAAAATGGAAAAATTTATCAAATGTAATGGAGCAGATGTTACTAAGTAAATAGACTCACTGATAATGTCCTTCAAGGAAGTGTTTAGAAAGTAGATTTTATGCCTTTGAAAAACTGGTTTAATGAAATCCAGAGAAGTTTTTGGCATCAGTTGCAGGTAGCATTTGACTTGACAGCTCATAAAAATAATGTTTCAGAAAGAAAAAAATTATCATTATTATCATTTTAAATGATTTAAAAGAATGTGCTGATGAAAAATTTGCTTTATAGACTAAAATTAGCCACTGGACAAAACATCATATATCCCTTGGCACCATGCCCTTTGCCTTCACAAATCACCCAAGCGGATTTGTGTCACTGTATAAATAATTACCTGAGGGTGAGATAAGGGGAGGCTCGGGGGGTTGTTAAACAGTGTCAGCACAAGGGAGAAACAAAGGGCTTGGGCTAGGGAGCAGCACTCAGGCTCCATGAGATGTGTGAGTGTCCAGTGCCTCGTGGGAGAGGCACCTGTCAGGTGGGGTGGGGAGGGCAAGGCTGTCCCCTGTCCCCAAGGGCTGGCCAGCTGGGGACACAGGGAGTTGGAGGTGCATGAGTGGTGGGCAGGGGCTGTGCTTGGCAGGTCACAAAGCCCTCGGGAGGTGGACAGGGTGTGGGCACTGCGGAGCTGTGAGGACAGTGCATGGTGGCAGTCACGGCAGGAGGACTGCTGGGATACAGAGGGATGAATCTGCCTCAAAGGGTGTTTGTTAAGAAAATCGTTGGAAAGGGAGATTTTGATAAACTTCAAATTTTGAAAATGATAAAAGAATCCCTTTCATCCTCAGTCATATAAATATGCTTTAGGTAGATGTGTCTTTTCCTCTCCTTTTTTCTACTTTAAATTCTGGTGTCAAAATAGAAGTAGAACTCATTCTGAGCAGATAACGCTTCTGATGATTACCACCAGGCTGGAAGAAAATGCTGACATTTTTGTATTTAGAAAACAGTGTTTTGATGTGACTCATAAATTTTAAACAGAATACATTTTAAAGAAAGTTTGCTGTTTTTTACCAGATTATGGATAAACAACTCACTTTCTGATTGGTGAATTCCAGTAATAAATTCTTAACACACAATTTACAGGGACACCTAACTGTATATTTTGAGAATAGTAAATTTGCTATGAAGTAGCCTTAGAAGATAGTGAAGGTATTAAAACACACATAGCTGTATAACCACACTGATAAAATTGCTTGTGAAAGGAAATTTCCCCATTTCAGCTTCTGCAACCTGTTCACATTCGTGTTCATGGTCACCCAAGTTCAATAAATATTCTTATAATTTATGTAACCTACTATTAGTTTTATGGTACTCAACATTAGATCATACCCCAGATGGGATATCCTTTGGGAAAACACAACTTACATAAATACAGTTCTCACAAAGGTCCGTATTGGGTGTCAGGAAATGGAACTTTTTAAAATGTTCTTTATGAACACAAATGGGCACATAAATGCATTCTTTGTAATTACTGTTTACAAAAAGAGCCACTCAGTAATTAGGAAAAGATATATGACCATTTCATTTGGAAGGTTGCAAGGCAGAATGTGGAATAAGGAAGTTTACAGTAAGTTGCTATGTAAGAGGACACCCTTTCCTTTTGTATATGAAATTGGATCTTTCAAACAGCTGGTTTATATTAAATTGTCCCATTTCCTCTTTTGTTTTTTTTTTTCTTCAAGATGTTGCATTCATTTTTCTTCCTGTCTCACAGACAATTTGAAAAAAAAATACAATCTTGAAAATTAAAAAGCAAAATAAAGTCTCATTTCTTGTGTACTGCAGGCATTAGTGGAGGAATAACAGATTTGACCATGGACTAGGAAGTGGACAGTTTTATAGGACACTGTCTAAATTGGAGTGCTTTTACTTGGCAGAGAGAATGTTCTATAAAATGCTCGCCTTAGACTTCGGGCCATTTTCAGAAGTTTGGCAATTCCAGACTGCAGCTTGTTTGCACAGCTGGGAAGCCACCAGCCCTCCCTGCTCCCAGCTGGCCCTGTGCTCTGCCCCCAGCCATCCTCACAACCCTCAGCTCTCTAATAGGTACAGGTTGTGTATGAGACTCCTTCTTCTAAGAGGTGGGAATTCATGAAGATAAAATTTCTCATTTATTTGTTGGGGTGCATTTATTTCTGACCACAGGTCCAAGCAGCAGGACTGCAGACTGCTGGGGGAACCAAGCTGGAGGAGTTGTGTAGAGCTGGGAGGGCAGATTTTTGGTTTGTTTCTGTTTACAAGTTAATCTTATCAATAGGGAAGCTGAAGGGAAATACTTTGACAGCTGCTGTTTGAATTTATTCGATCTGAGGGATTTCAGTTTGACTTAATTGCTCAGACTTTTAATAGCTGAATAGAAAATGATAGTATTCACTGCCTTGCTTCATCTCATACCAAGATAATAAATGATGTGGAGAAGATTTGCCATGCCGCTATTTAGCATCTCTCCCGTGAGGGCAAACAACCCCCTTTCCTTGCCAGCTGATACTGAACGGTTTTAGTAGTGCAGTAGCAGCTTTCCTCAATTTAAAGAAACTTCACATACCTTTCATAAAGAGCAGTGATAGATGCTGTCTCCCTTCTGTCTCCTGATGTCTACCAGAATAGGGATCATCTTCAGAACTTTGTATTATTCTGAGATAAATTCTTAAAGGAGGCATTTATTCACCTTTATTCACACCTATGCTTACTACTATATTGTTCATAGTTTTGGTATTCCTGGTGATTCAAGCCTTGGCTCTGACTCTCAGTGGTGGCTGGCTGTGAAACTTATTTCTGCCAGATAAGGATGCTGATGTCAGCTGGGTAACAGCCTACCACCTGGGACTGTTGTGGTGCCACAACAATTCTCATTTGTGTTCCCTTTGGGTAGAGAAAAAGGGTTAATTTCATATTATAGGTGAGGGCTCTGGTCTCATCATTTCAGGAAATATAGCTGTGATGATGTTGTCCCACCTCATCTTTCTTTCCAGTCCCAAGTCCTATGGAAAATCTAGCTAAGACAGTACTTGCGCTTTTGAATAAAATCACTTCAATAAAATATGGTGGGATTTATTGTTTGTTTTTTTTTTTTTCCCTGAAAGATTATTCCCTGTTTTAACTTCAGTATAAGATCTAATTGTGCAGTTGTGAGGTGATTTGCAGTGTGAGTGGTTGACTAAGAACAAAGGCCATACATTTAACCCACAAACCTGAGAAGTAAAGTCCGGCTGGAAAAAGGCTTTTGCAGAACACAGCCTGAGGCTTCCTTGACACATCTCTGGAGATGCTGCAGGGATTAGAGCTGCCCTCAGCCCCAGCTGTAGTAGTGCTGCCCAAACAGTTACTCCTCGTGACTGCCAGGAGTGTGTTTATTTTCCAGCTGGATAACTGGTATTGCCCATTTTATTGCGTCCTTTCCACAGATTATTGTTAAGCAATTTCACAAAATCTGAGCAAGTCAGCTGATACTTCTCAGAAGCATTTAATTATGAAATTGCTAGCAATTTGATGCAAGTCTTTAATACTCAGACAAACAACATGCCTTGAGGCCAGAGGTCAGGATACTTTGCAAGACTGTTACACTGAACACTGTAGGAGTCATGCCCATATTCTGCTCTCTGTTCATCAGTTGCTAGTACAGAAGAAATTTTCTGCTCAAACCAAAAATAGTAAATTGTTTTCTTAGATGCTGTTAGATATGCATCTGTGCTGGCTGTATGAGCTAAGTTTTTAAAGCCCCATGATTTCTTTATCATTTAAATTGGTAAAATAATAGTAATGGATGTTGGTCTCTCTTCACTGATTTGAAAAGCCAGACATTGCTAACATTGTCGTTTCGTTGACTGTGACTTGACATACTCATTTGCTTCTGAGACCAACAAATCTGTGGAGAATTCCCTACAGATTATTGAGAGATGATGTGAATAATGTTAAGTGTGTCCCCAAAGACTTTCAAGATGGATATGCATAATCAAGCATGCTGTTCTCAGTACTAATTCTAATTACTTTTTTTTCCCCCTTTAAATCACTAAGGTTCCCCAACCAGAGATGTGGGGCCTTCATTAGGTCTGAAGAAATCCAGTTCTTTAGAAAGTCTGCAGACAGCCGTGGCTGAGGTGACTCTGAATGGTGACATTCCTTTCCACCGCCCGCGCCCACGAATCATCCGAGGCCGCGGCTGCAACGAGAGCTTCAGAGCTGCCATAGACAAATCTTACGATAAACCCGTAGCAGATGATGATGATGAAGGCATGGAAACTTGTAAGTAAATTGTTATTTTACATAAGGAGTGTTAATGGCATAGGTTAGTTCCTTTAGAAAGTGACTAAACTCATGGAACGTAGTTTTATAATTTTAGAAGAATAAAACTAACTTCATCAATATTTAGGCTTTTTCCCTTCATTTGCCTTAGCAGATCATCACACTCTGCAGTTTTCTTCCTTTCTAAAATAAGAGAATAAGATTCTTGGGAATGTGTTTACCTAAATTACTGTGAAAATATTCTGTAAGATGGCTAATTAATGTGGTAATATAAACTAGAAAAAAAATTTAGGCAGGAAGGCAGACCCACTAAATTTATATTACAAAAATATAGGCATCTCACTTTGAAATAGTACATTTGTAGTGTTGGGGGGATAAAAAGAAATCTCTGTCCTTTAATTAGAATAAGGTTGGAAGATCTAATAAAATGTAAAGTTAACGATCAGCTATTACCCACCCTAATGGGCATTCATTTACATTTTCAGTTCTTTAACCTGAAGTATGACCCAACATGTGGAAAATGTCATTAACATAAAAGAATCACTTCAAAGCTAACCTTATCATTATTGAACTATGTAAGAATGGCCTGGTAAAATGACAACTCATATTGAATGAAAATAGTATGAATGGTAAATTACCTCAATCAGGGGTTGTATTAAAATCATTGAATTTTTAACCTTCATGTTGTACTACTTTCAACTTGTCACACACCAGCAGAATTTTTTTTTAATCAACCTGCAGCAAGTTAGAAGTTTATGAATGAAAATGATGATGGGAAGTTTGAAGTAGTAAAGTATTTAGCCTGAACTTAATGAAGACTTGAAAAGGAAGTTTTAACTCTCTTTTTAATGTTTTTTTAGTTTCAGAAATTCTGTTTCATAGGCATCATTCCCTAGTGTTCTTTTATAAATTACTTCTGTAATCATTCTCTTAGTTTTTAAAAACTTCTGGCCTTTTTTCTTTTTTTTTCATATGTACCTCTTTTTGAGAGTGTTTTGAGGCCTCAAGGGACATCATTTTGCCAGTCGCTTTTCTCAAAGGTCGCTACCGGTGGAATTAATTCTGTTTTGCTTTTCCAGTATCTAACAATTTCACACAACAGTGAGGCTAAATGCTGATGTGGTACTGCTGGCTGTCAATCTATTTCTGGCCAGTAGAAGAATAGGTGTGAGAAAATGTATAATGATCCTGCTCATTCTTACAAACTGCATGCCTGTGGTCTTTTGGGACATAAACCCATGTTTTTATAGAAGGCCCTGTTGGTGTGAGCCCACTGATAGCAATATCCTGGTTTGAGGCTTCAGATATCCAAGGTTTATCCAGAAGTTAGAGAAGGTTTAACTTCAATTGATCAAAAATACAGCAAAACTGTTGTGAAGCACTTTCAAGGTGACTATAGGTTTATGAGATTCTGGTAAGGGGTTTTGAGCTTGTTGATGCAATGCATAGAGAGTAGCAAGGAAGTATTTGGAGCCCTTTGGATCCTTCACATGGGAGCAGCAGTGTTGTTGCTTAACTCCTGCAGCGGCCAAGCCCCAGGCAGCTGCTTGCTCACTCCCTCACCAGTGGGAGTGGGGAGAGAATTGGAAGGGTAAAAGCTGGAAAACTCATGAATTGAGATATAGTCAGCTTCATAGGGAAAGTAAAAGTCACACATGCATGCAAAGCAAAATAAAGAATAAATTCACTGCTACCCATGGGTAGGCAAGTGCTCAGCCATCCCCAGGAGAGCTGGACCCCATCATGTGTAGCTGTTGCTTGAGGAGACAAAGCCCATCACTCCAAATGTCCCCAACTTCCTCCTTCTACCCACAGCTTAATATACTGAGCATGATGCTGTGTGGTCTGGAATATCCCTTTGCTCAGCTGGGGCCACCTGTCCTGGCTGTATCCTCAACTTCCTTGCCACTGTGGCTGTACAAAAAGCAGAAAAGGCCTTGAGTCTGTGTAAACCCTGCTCAGCAATAACAAAAACATTTCTGTATTATCAACCCTGTGTTCAGCCCAAATCCAAAACACAGCTCCATACAAGCCACTGTGAAGAAAAATAACCCTATGACAGCCAAAACCAGCATGAGCAGGATCCAGACAAAGCCTTCTGGTTGAAATCAAAATGTCATGGGGTGAGTCATTGTCCTCATCTCTGTTTGGATGAAGTTGTCTTGCACTGATGGACCAAGAGGCTTCTCACATCATGAGAGAGCAGGAGCAAGGCTTGTCCTCTCCCACATGGTAAAGAAGGGCTGAGCAATGTGACCAAGCTATATGTGCAGAATTATGCATTTTGTTGTGTTCTTCTAGCTTTCACATGTGGTAATGAAGCATCTAAGAAGTATTTCAGAAATTTGAAGTGCCAGATTCATAGAAGCAGATGAGTAGCAATGCAAATATAATAAGCTGATTGGACAGAATTCAGTCCTTGAGGATTTTTGTTTCTCATGGTGACCGTGGCAGCTTAAGAGCTGTCCCAGCCCTGTCTGTGTTGCCTGTCTTCCTAAAAACTCCACTTTGTATAAATTCTATATGGGCTTGAATTCCAGAGAATGTTCCAAATGGTGTCTTCAGCTGGACAAAGTTTGAGCACATACGTAGGAGTTTAACAATCTGGTTCTAATGTAACTAATGCCTCACTGCTGCCATAACAACGTTGCCTAAGTTTTTTTTTAAATTGTATTTAATTATTCCGTAATTGTTTGAAATTAGAATGTGGCTTTGTCTTGTTATAAAACCTAGGCAAATATGCTGGTGGTCAATTTGCTGATGCCCTTGAGGTTGGATCCATTTGTCTTGCTTGAAATTTTTTTTTGCCTTTTTCCGAGTTCTAGAAGTATTTCTTTGCCTTCCAGACAATGACTTGCTTTGGATTAGCAAATAATAGCACTGCAATGTATTGTATAGAGGGGTTCCTAACATGTCATCATTCCATATACAAAAGCCATAAAAAATACAGGTAGCATATGTGACAAAGGGGCTGAATCTTCTACATGTCCTTGGAAAAATATGCCATTAAATTACTAAATGTAGGATTAAAATCAGATGGCACCGACTGGTTCTGAGGTAATATTTAAAATATTTGCAAAGATGAGTGTGAGTTTTAATGGCTGTAAAGAAGGAACATTTGTGGAAAGAGATATGAGTGTTCAGCTTTTACAGAAAATTTTTCCTGTTCTTTTTTTCTTCTTCTTTTCTTTATTTGTTTTTTCCTTAATACTTGAAATAGCTGACTAGAAGCAAAATATTTATCTTTAGTGGCATGAAGAAGAACAAGGCATTTTGATTGGGAGAGATGTGTTAGGTTGCATCAGCCCAGGACAAGAGATCAACAAAGCTTTCTAATCTTTTGCTGAATCTTAATTGCTGGAATCTAGGACTGCATTAAATATCACAATAAGAGGCCTAGAAGCTTAGTGGCAAAATAGTTTCACGTTAAGTAGCTTTGATTCCTCATGTGCATCTTTTCCATTTTATGGGCTAATTAGGAGAATAGCTTCATAATACCTGTTTGTGTAGTTCTCTGTACTGCAGTGTGGTTCCTGAAATGACACTAGTGTTCAGTTTAATTGATGTTTAAAGTATACTCCAATTTAATTTTTTTGGCTTCAGCATCCTGAATAGGGAGGCAGGAGGTTGCAGGAAAAAAAGGAAATAACAGCACCAAAACAAATACATCCTGCGTTTTGCAGTAACCTAGTGTCATTACTGCAACATAACAAAAATTAGAAGTTTCATTTGTAGCCTGGGTTTGAATTTTAATTGAGCAGCATTTGCATTTGTTCTAAACACTAGTAATTATGTGTATGTTAATTGCAGGATGACTGCACTGCATAAATGTGAAACACGCTTCTTCATGTTGGATCCTTTTAAGAAAACTGGAAATCTATTTAGTCCAGTAGAGACACCAGTGTTTACTCCAGGAGACTGTTCACAGGCCTCAGTCTAAGCTATTTAGTTAATTGCAAGAAACTGTGTGTGATAGACAAATATTAATTGCAACACAAATGAAGGAAGGAGCCAATGTTCTTCATGGAGCCTGCAAAATAAGTAGTGAGTGAAAGCTTTGTGTCCTGGTTCTGGCCAGGACAGATTTGACTTGTGCAGTAGCCAGGAGAGGGCATGGCCAGGACCCAGAGGTTGTCCCATAACACCTCACATCATTTTCCAGGGATGGGGGAAGGGGTCCCTCCCAGGTCCTGTAGATCAGTGGAGGGAGCAGTTGGGTGTTATTGGGGGTGAGAACTTGTGTGCCAATCATTCTTTCCTTGTGTGCTTTCATCTGTACTGCTGCTGTTAATGTTGGTTTTCTTATCTCATGGATGTTTCCAGTAAATTGTTCTCATCTCAGCCCATGATCTTTACCTTCTGTGCTTCCAGCTGTCCTCTCCATCCTGCTGCAGGGACAAAAGGAAGAGTCTGAGTAGGAGCACCAAACTGGGGAGCACCCTTCCTAAACCACAACACACTGTTATGACAAGTTGTTACACAGCTTGGCATAGCACAGTAAATAATGCGTATTTATGATTTATTTAATGTATTGTTATATGAGTATGAACAAACATAGGTCAAAACTGATTCATCGTTAAAATTCTAGCAGTGAAGTTCCAAATAAACAGTTGACTTCAAAATTTGTCAGAAATTACATACAGGGTTTTTTTTACTAATTATATTCGTTTGCAAGTACAGTCTTTTAAATGTCTAGTTAGAACAGATTGTAGCTATAAATTAACATGTAAAAAATTAACATTTCTATTCCAAAGTGTTTTTCCACAATTCTTTTAATAATAACTAAATATCATTCCAGACACTGATTAAGAAATGCTGGGACCAAAAAAGGACAAGAACAGCTAGTACAGAGGCATGTGTAGGACCTATTAGTTTCCTAAAATGCATTAACATGAGTATTAAAACTGTTTCTACAGTTGAGAAGCTGTATCATCTGCTTTACTCATAGCAGTCCTGGATTAAATACCAAGGCCTGGCCACTCTGGTGGTTTGTACTTCAGAGTACTAGTTAAGATTCCAAAATAGTTACTATTGTTGAGGTGTATCTGACATGGTATATTTTTCTTGAAATATGTCTTATGATCATCCAGGGTTGGAGAATATTTATAGAAAACTTAGTATTTGGTGAATAAGTACAAAGCCTATTGGACACATCTATGGATTTTAATATTAAGAAATAAAGAATATTTTGCAAGGAAGTTTCAGAGAGAGAGGACATTATATTGAATCAGTCAGTGATTTGTAGACTTTTCAGGTTCAATGATTTACTTGTAAAGTGAAGATGAATGATGACTAAGAAAAGCAAGTTTATATTGTACAGTAGTCTGTTTATGAGAAATTTCTGAAGAATTACACTCTTCTATTGGCTGTAGAAGAGTTGCTGAGATCTTGAGCAATATTAGCAGAATAATATTAAGAAGTAGTAAACATAGGTGAAACTAAAAACCAACTTTTTTTCCTTCTATAAGCCATGACCATTTCAAAATCTTATTGAGTGCAAAATTTTTTTCTTTCCCGTAGACTGTCTATGTATATAGCAAGACTGTATTTTTCAAATTCTACTGCCAAAAGTTGTTTGGAGCCTTTGTATTCATTGGAACTACAGGAGGCAATACTAAGTATGCATCTGTGATCCTAATTGCTGCTTTGTGCAGTGTGTTGGAAAGCTGGGAGATGGTTGGAGCCCTACTTAAATGTGATGTTATAAAATGTTAGAGCTTATAGAAAGTCCCAGCTTCACAAGCCATGCAGTGCAGTGTTCTGACCCACCAGCTTGAAGTGTTTTATTTCTTTCTTACAAAACTACTGAAGCAGTTTTCAGATTTTCAGTGGATTTTTTTTTCTTTTAGTAATTTTTCTTTCACATTTTCTGAAATACATGTGGCCTGTTTAATCTAACCTTGAGTTTGCCTTAGGACTTCTGGTCTTGGATTAGAAACAGAGAAGGAACATGTTTTTTGCCTAAAAGTATTTTACTTGTTCCACTGGATGAAATCTCCCCACCTGAACCTCCCAGGCTTCCCCATCTCAACCAAGAATAACACCAAAAATAACAATCATAGTGCATAATGTGTTCTAAATGGCTCCAGGAAATGAAGAAGCATAACAAAACTATTATGTGACTTGCAATAGAAGAAAAAGTCTATTATGGCTTGTGTTGAGGGTTCACACTCCTTAATGACTTTCATATTTTTATGAGAATATTACTAAGAATTTGTGGACGAGGCATGCTGCACTGCTGTTGTTACTTCTTGCAGATATTTCTAAATCTCCCCTCAACTGATTTAGATACTGAAACAAAACAGATCGATTAACATCACTTTGCTAATCCTCTTTATTAATCCATACATTATCCAGAGTACCCATAAAGTTCAATATGTGTTTTACAGAATGGTCTGCAAAGGTGAATTCCTTCCTTTTATAAACTTAATATTTTTAATGAACAGTCTTAGAAAATCATGAGAGCAGATACTGATTTAAAAAAAAAAAAAAAAAGAGTTTATTGTGGTTTTGCATATATCCTGCTTCAAAATACATAATGGAGTATAGAATATACCAAAAACTCTGCCCTTTTTGTTTGTTCTTGTGTCACTGATGTTTCTTTATATGTGCTTTCAGTGGAAGAAGACACAGAGGAGAGCTCGAGATCTGGAAGAGAATCTGTGTCTACAGCAAGTGACCAGCCATCCCACTCTTTAGAGAGACACATGAATGGAAGCCAAGATAAAAGTGACAGAAAAAAAACTGGGAAGGAAAAGAAGAAAGATCGAGATAAAGAGAAGGATAAAATTAAGGCAAAGAAAGGAATGCTGAAAGGCTTAGGAGACATGTTCAGGTAGGTACTTGGCAATCAAATGTAGAATGAATTATAAAAAGAAGGTTTTTTTCCTGATTAGTCATTATATTGTAAATTCTTGCTGATGCCATATTTTACTATGCAAATCCATACATGATGTATATAGGCTGATTTCTCCATTTTTGAGCCTATGAGTGGTGTCATAAAAGGGATGCAGTTCAAAATGAAAAATAAGGAGATGACTGGCTGGTCAAAGAAAAGGAAGGGCAAAGAGAAAAGTAATTTTAAGCCACAGACTGCTTGGTTTTGAAAGAGTCTGGGGATGTCTGTCATGCACATATCCTTTGACATTTGAAAAAAAAAATTTGGAGTTTTGTTTTATTTTTCTTCTTTTATACTGGACCCAGAGCTTATGTGTTGGTAAATGAATGTTTTGCTTTGCTTTACTATTAATACTATTGGAGGCATGGTGTGAAAGAGATAAATCAGTTTGAGATTGAGAAACAGCATGCTCCTCTCAAGGAAGACATGATCTAAGGCTGTGTGCTCTGAGAACCCGTAGAGAACAGGTCAGTGAAAGACCTGATTTACCAAACACTGAGTTCTTTTTAAAGGAGTCATCTCTCCAGCAGACATAAGTGATCTGAAAGAGCACACTGCTGAGGTACACCCTGCTGTTGTGGGTAAATGTTGTAACATGACAAACATCTTTGATCACCCATGGAAAGGGGTGAAGGAGCAAGAAAATCAGTCCATCTTTTAGCTAGCTAGAGTAAATAAATATATTTCAAAGAAAAAGCAATATTAAGGCAGTGTTTGTTTTGTTAGTTAATTTTAAAGTGAGATACTGGTATTATTTTCAATATTTATTAATGATTCTGCTCTGAAAGCTTGTAAGGGGAGTTTCAGTTAACTGTCATCCTATTACTTTTCTTTATCCTGTAAAACATTAGTTTAACATGTGTTGTAACTGCACAGGTTCTTAAGAATTGTTCTGTGACTGAGAATCATATTACAAGAGCAGTAAGTAGAAAAAGAGATCAATTAGGAAAAAAAAGTAATCAATTAGAAATTATTGTTTTGAAATCTGCTTTAGAAAACACTAAATAATGCCAGACTGTTAGACAGTGTGTGCCATGGAACACAAGAAGAGTTATGGGAGATGGTCCCACATGTCAGGTTGGAAGAGAGTCCTTCAGCTTGTGAGACCCATGGGGATGCCCTCATCCTCTGGACATTTGTCTGCCTCAATTCAAGCCTGGAACAGAGCCTTCACCCCACCCTGGGAGAGTGTGGAAGGCAGATGTGTAATGCTGACTGATTCTTTTCTGCACTCTGTAATTTTTAAACAGCAGAAATGACAGGTAAAATTGAGGCACAGTATACGTGATGAATTCCATAGGCTCTAAGTAGTTGCATCCTGGATACTTTGAGTGTTGTCTTGTGAGTTCAGTCAGAAAGTGTTTCCAGCATCTAGAAAGCTTGGGCAGCTCCATGGTCCAGACAAGATAACCTTTTCTGTGTGCTTGATGTAACACTTCTGAAGTCTCTAATTTGGGAACAACACTAATTTGATTGATAGGATGATCCAGTGCTTTGTTGTTTGCTCTTCATAACAGTCAACATTTTCTTGAGGTTTTTTCCTTCACTACCATTTCTGAGTGAACTTTACTTTTCAGCTTCCTCTTAATTAATGTGAGAGCAGCACTATCTGGATATAGCTGACTCCTCCTGGATCTGTAAATTAGCTTGCACCTTGTCAGCCCACACAAGAGAGGTGTTCCTGGCAAGCAAGAAAATGCTGATTGAGAGAATTAAGCATTATGCCTTATTTCCACTTGGTGCTTGACTTGCTTTGCTGACAGGCTTCTCAATAATGTTTGAGAGATGGGTTTTGTTATGTCTGCAAAATAAGCTACTACTTCTACCTATAACATGCTTTGTTTTTCTGTACATTTGACATATATCATAGATATCAAGTAATCACTGAAAGAATTTGTGTGATAGAAAATAATGATGACAGTAACATTTAAAATTCAAACCAGGATCAAAGCATAATTGGATGTTTTAGTTCTGTACAACATTGTGATTTCTTTGTCGTTCTTTTTCTTTTCTCCTTTTTCACTTTTTTCTTCCTTTTCAGTGCTCTAATCTTTAAATAATCTTTCTTCATTAGGTTGTATGGGCAAAAACACTTGTAGGATGGAATTGCTATTAACTGGCACTTTATTTCAGTGTCAGTATTTAGCCAAAGGGCTTTTCGTTGCCTATATGCAAACTGGCATCTCATAAAGCAGAGTTTTTGTGGTGTATAAAAATAAGTCTCCTTGTGTTCAGTTAAAATCTTAGGATTTCCTACTGGAATCTTCATTAAACTCTACTGTGAGATGAGAAGTCCCACTAGAGAATCCAAGGTTACCTTTATCCTTCCGCATCTAGTCATAATTTCCAAGAAATCCCTGAATGATTCAGATAAGAAGTTTAAATCATAAGTAAATCTTCTCAACACCTCCATTGTTTCACTGCTTGTATCAAACTTAATAAAGACGATTGATATAACCTTGGTGGAGAACTGCAAACTGCAAAACTGTGTGGCTGTGACACACACAACTCCCATTATTTCCAGAGGACCTTTGCTGCACTGGGCTGTGGACAGGCTGGAAGTTCACCTTTCTGACTGTGACATAAATCTGTCTAAGCATGTGTGTGTTTCTTTTTTCAAATTGACATTTCAGGACACAGTGGATTATGCCATTTGGCTGAGAAGTCTCTTCACAGATGAAAATAGGACAGAAGTTAGCCTAGAAAAGTGTTGAGCAGAAATATTGGTCTATTGGAGGAGAGGCAGGTGCTGCAGTGCTTTGCTTGCATCTGAATCTATTTGTTTTATCTGAGTAGTGGGATCATTCTTGTCTTAGCTTTTCAAGAGGATCATGTGCCAGATCCTGTGGCCTGTGAAATGCTTTGCAGCTCTTCCTTCTCCAGTTAGAGAGTGCCTGGATGGCCACTGCCAGCTGAGCAAATAGGTTTTGGGAAGATGATATGGAGTTCTGCTAGTTTTTTGTTTCACTGCTGGATGTAAATATGCTTTACTTTACAGAAGTGGATGTATATTTTGACATCAGAAGTTTATAAAAATCTGTCTGCTTCTCCAAATGCAATATGAAATATGCTTACTCATTTTGAGTCTGATATTTTTTAACTAGAAATTTTGTTTTTTGTTAAAAATTAACCTGACGAAACCAATCAGGAGTTGAAGAAGTCATTGTAGTGCTGCCTTAAGAAAGAGTCTTCACAGTTTCAGAGCGTGCCTGTAATTAGTGCTGGTAGATGTACATTAATTTAATGGGTCTGTGTGTTGTGCAATTCTGTGACATTCCTCTCCTGAGACAGGAAAATGATAGATAGTGCCTTTTCCCCCTTCCTTTTGTCCCTGTCATGTACAGAGTATTTTTATGAAAGTGAATCCCCATAGGATATGAGAGAGGAAGATTTGAGATGTTATATTTGAAGGTTTTGGGTGATGATGATGATGATGATGAAATGACACATCTACTGTGGTGCTGCTGATCACTTACAAACCCTTTACTTAATTCATGCTTCTTCCCAGTGTACAAGCTTGGATATAGTTGTTAGATGGGTGACTGGATTGATGATGTAAAATATGTCCAGCAAGTGGACGGTCTCAGGAAAGGATGTGTCTGAGGAATAATATCTTTAGGAGAGAACAAACCTCTAAGACATTGAGAATAATGAGGAGAAAGAAGCAGCTCTGGGTTTCCAAAGGCAGGAAAGGGAATTGTAGGGACGCCAAGCTGGCTAGTCATGTCTTGATGAAAATATCTAGGGACAGTCACTCACTGCCTGATAAAAAACCCCAAACCTACTGAAACAATTAACCCTTGATATGACTGGAGAAAAATGGCTTTGAAAATTCATATGGTATGTTTCAATTTCTGCGGGGAGCAGATGATGAGAACAAAAGATGCGGAATATGACTTGTATCTTAACCTGGGTTTTAAGAAAGAAATATCTGCATTGATTTTGGAGGTTATTTATGGAATAGATGTAATATAATTTGAAGTATCTGTGGATAAGTATGTTATATGAAGTAAATAAATTTTCTACCATAGGAATTATTACCCGAGTCCCACATAAATATGACTTTTCAATGGAGAACATAAGCACTGTGTATTGAGCTTTACAGAGCAAGAGAGTATGCTCAAAATTGATCATATGCATAGATGTTTTTTGTATCAGAGGTTGCACATTTTAAGATCTGGCCTGTGATGTTGATGGAGATGTAAAGTCATAATGTATGGTAGCTGATCCTTAATTCCCATTTTAAGTGTTGTAGCATATAGGTGGGTAAATCAATGCACTGAATAACCAATGCAAATGTAATATTCCCAGATTACCATTAAAATCTAATCCTAATTAGATTTAATTACATTTAAAATGATTACTGGGAGCCTTGCAGTGTTGTATCTTCCAGTTCTGTGAGAGGAAATAGATAATTCAGTTTGCAACCTTGTTTAGCTGCAATCACATATATTGCTGGCTATTTTTCCCCCACACAGCTGTTTCCAAGGTGCACTGGACATGTCGAGATTTATAAACATACTGTTTGTAGCTCTGAATTACATATTTCAACCACATTAGCTATCTGAGACCACTGATTAGGCATTTGGGAGAATAACCTACATGGATTAGTTACTTGTTACATGACTTCCTTGTATTGCCTGTTCTGGTTTTCATTTAAGTTTTCTCATTGTAATGTCTGTGAGGAGATGAAAAGCAACTCACAAAGGTTACACTTCTGATTTAGTAATAACCTTCTTTCTCTTTCATTTAATAGCAATCTTCAAACTTTTAACTAGGCACAATAACTAAAATGTGACAGAGTTGTGTAAAATACTGTTGAATTATATCCTAATCAGCAGGACTGGCAAATACCTCAAACTTGATAAAACAAAATCTGTGCTCTGATTTCTATCATTCAGTAGTTTAAGAAGCAGCAGTAATGACATTTTCCTTGGAAGCATGACTAATTGGACTTTGTATTGGTGAATGACACTCTTACTGATATATGGACTTAATAGAAAACATGGGAATGAGCTCTGAAAGTTAGAGGGTTTTTTTTTCTTTAGTGCTTGTGGAACAAAATGCCATAAATTTTGAGCCTTGGAGCACAGAGGAGGAGGTCAGTGCTTAAACACCCGTCAGCTGCATCACTTCAAACTTGGAAGCTCATTGTGTGCACACTGAGTTGTGCCTGGGCTTGCTAATGCTCAGATGAGAATGTTGCAGACAGCTTGTGGTGCTTGTGCTGAGACTTTCATCAGAAATGCTGAGCTGGGTCGTTGGTCAGGTAAATGGAATCTGGGGCCATTTGTGCTCTGGTTTTTGCCTGCTGCTATTACAAGCCAGCTGGCACAACTGTCATTAAGTCCACATCTGCTTCCTCCCTTCTGCCACCAGCTAGAAAATGCATGGCCTGCTATAATCTTGGATGCAGGGTCTAAGCAGGATATCCTTTCAAAGTTAAGGGGAGGAACACCGACCTCATCCTGTCTGCAAGTTGGGTACTGTTGATGCACCTTTTCTGTGCTCCTCTGGGCTGCTTTGTCCTGATCCATTTTCAAAGTTTCATCTGGCCACTGGGACACACAGCATCAGAAAAGCCTTTCAAATTAAATCAGCCATGCAGCAAATTGTCATCTTCGATGCAGGTGATTACCCAGGACTCTTACGAGGATCTTCTGAAGCATTTTCATATTCTTCACTTCCTTCTTTCCAATTAAAACTAAATAAGGGACTGAAAGAGATAAGCTTGGTTGGAAATAACTTTTCTTTTTTGAAAGGCAAGCACTGCTCCTTCCTTTCTCTGTGCATTTCTTTGCCTTCCTGTTTCCTGCTGCTCTGTGGAGGCAGTTGCTTTGAGGAAAGGTGTGTTCATTGCCTGCAGCCCCGAGCACACCAGCTTTTGACTAAGATGTCATTGGGGCAGGGGGTAGTGGAATGGCAAATTTATGTTTCTAAACCAAGCAAGTTCACATAATCTGTCAGGGATTTAAGGAATGCAGCTTCATTAAGTGGTTAGTAAACTCTATGACTTTTAAACGAAACACAGAAAGCAGTGGTATGCAATTGTGCAAGGGAGATTTGAAGTGGGAGATTAACATAATCATATGTGGCTTTCTGGTTTGTCACTGACAGAAAGCAGGGCTTTGCTCTATGTGTTCTTAACACGGGATATTCCCGGAGTAAATCCTGAACTTATAAATCTGATGGTGGTATAGTGTATGGGGGTTTGGTTGTTTTGTTTTTTTTTAAATTTCAGTAGAATCAAGGCTCTTGTTTCTAACATCCAGAAGTGTCAGGATGACTTGTTACTAGAGAAGAGTTCATAGTGGCTGCTAACATATTCTCCCAGTGTTCTTCCTTTGCTTGTCAGCGACTTTAAATAGAGAACCTTTGACACCTTCAGCTCTGTCTTTGCCTGCAAAGCGAGCGAGGGAGGCAGGCAGGGTGACAGCTGAGCCCTCCGCCATCCTGCCCGGCGTTCTGCACTCTTCTCTTCCAGGCCTGCTGGATGAATATAGAACGCAAGTGTCAAGGATGACACCTTCTTTATAATCTCTGCAAAGCCAGCCTTTTCAGGGAAGAATTTGTTGACAGTTCAGAGATTCAAAGTCAATTTCAGTTTAAGCTCATAGAGAAATAGGATTTTTTCCTCTACCTCATATGATAATTGAAGGCTAAACAGGCAGTGCCCTAGTCCATAACAAAGCATCATAAATAAATGCTGTCTTGAGACATGAAGTACTTGTTAGGTGAAAAGCTCTGTTAATGACATTTGTTATCTCTCGGAAAGGTTCTTTTGTGGTTTAATTCACTACTGATAGCACCTGTATGTTGGTGTATATTGTGACTGCTGCAGATTATGTTTTTAAAGCATCGTCATTTTTGAAAATCCTTTTTAAAAACAGCAATAGGAATGTTGACTTAGAGGAAAATAAATGCAACTTAATATACTTTTGTATCTGGGTTGACATAAGTGGTTAAGTCATATTTTCTTAAGGTGCTTAAGTTGGCAGCTGCAGGACACCTGATCCTTTTCTAAAAGGCAAAGCTCCAACTTACTACTGCATTTCAGTTCCCAGGAGCAGTGATCTGTGTTTGTTGGCAGTCTGATGCCTCCTGTTAAGATGTTAACATGTCCTACTATTGTGCAAAGAAGTAGCCATGAAAGACATAATTATGCAACCCTTCCATGAAAATGGAAAAATGGGACTGAACCAGTGTATAATTTCTGAAATAGAATGCACTGGCACAGAAAGAATTGGTGAGCACTTGTGTTTCCCTGGATGCAGTAGGAAAATAGTAGGATTAAGCTTTCAGAGGTCTTATTTAGACTTTTAAATTGTTACTTCAGGAAAAACTAAGAGGAACACAAGTTTTGTAGAAAGAGTAAGAAAGAAGGAAATATTAGAAACACAGTGAAAATGGGGTATAGAAGTAATATTTCTCCTGCTTTGAATCTGTTGATGACTTCTGGAGGAAAAAAAATATAATTAGGAGGAACTGAAGAGATACTCAAAATACTGTGCTCTTGATGATTTGGGCAAAAAAGGTTTTCTGCTTGGTTCATCTCCTACTCACAGCAGCCCAGCTGCAACTTTTCATCAGCTGAATGTCATGCACAGTTTAGTTTCAAATATCTCCAAGGATGGAGAGCTGGCAGCCTCTCTCAGCAGCCTGTTCCAATGCTTAACCACTCTCCTGGTGAAAAGCATTTGTCCTTGGTAAGACAGGAATAAGAGACACTGAATAACTGCTGGTACAAAAAATGTGAATCAATCAGCATGTGCTTATCCTTCTAATGAATCAAGAACATGTGGATGTACAATAAGATTTTCATGCAAAAAATTGTCATTTTCAAGGGTCTTTGTGATATGCTGTTACCCTCAGGGATTGCTGCCCTCATAGCACCCCAAGAGTATGGGAATTAACACACCTGAGCCTGTGTTTGAGACTCGTGACATTCATGACATGCAAAGTGTTAAGGAAGAACTTACCTATAAAGAGGTTTTGTTTGGGTTTTTTTTCATTGTGCTTCCAAGCATCTTACTCTAAATTGTCTTGGACTGGCAACTATTAGGATATTGAACTGACTGGATGATGTGGTCGTAGTGTCTTTGATGATCCACTGAGCTAGAAAAGGTGATTATTTTCTGTGGAACTGAGGAAGAGACAGTTGACAGAAATCTTCCTCTCTACTATTTCATGCTGCACCAGAAATTGTCACCTGTTTTTCGTTAAATATCTAAAATTAGTGTTGTATTAATGCTGATACTTTTCATTTTTATCCCAAAGTACATATATCAGGTAAAATCACAGATGTCTGTAGTTCAGCCAGTCATAAAAGGAGGAAGTTTATTTTACTTTGGAGGGGGAGAAAGGGTTATTTTTGATTTCACTCGTGATTGGTTGATTCCTTAGGATTTCATGTAAGAGCATTTGAATTTAGTTTCACAAGAGTTAAATGATACCCAGGAAGTCCCTGTATCCCAGTACTTTGACACTGAGCAGAAGTAGCTCCCAAGGTTGGGATACCAGAACTGGGTGACCATTCTGAGTTCTTCCCAGGTCTGCCTTCCAGACTTTCAGTGATTTGTGGCTCAGGGGTTTCTTGAGACACAGCCTTTGTGCTCAAGTACAAAATACAGTGTGTGTGCATATTCTCTTCTGGGCAATTTGTCCTGTTACTGGTAATTTGGGGTATATTTACTTAATTCCAAAATACTACAAAATTTGAAGTATGCCATATACAAATAGTCTTTTAGAGATTGTGTAAATGACTTTTTTTACCAAGGAGCTGCTTTTGCATTTCAAGTGCACAGACCTCAT
Source organism: Thryothorus ludovicianus (assembly GCA_013397245.1). Lineage (NCBI taxonomy): Eukaryota > Metazoa > Chordata > Aves > Passeriformes > Certhiidae > Thryothorus > Thryothorus ludovicianus. The sequence continues at coordinate 1,209,438 of VZTB01011867.1, read as the reverse complement.
TGGAGTGCACTGCACTAGATCTGACTCTTTATGTCAGCATTTTATGGCACTCAGGTAAGCATTTGTACAAAGTAGCAGTAAACATTTTTGGTGTGCAATAACATTTCAGTAGTTAATGTAGTGTTCCACCACACATTAAATTTTACCACTTCTGTGCAAACTTACAGTAAGCAGAAGTGCAAGAAAAGGCTGTAGATGTTTATAAAATAGGCTCTGCTGGAATGAATTCAAGAACTAGTTTTACAGTGTATGTTTGGTCTAGCTGATGATGTGGTTAACAGTAAATTTTGAAATGTTTCCTTTTACAGAAGATAAATTCTTAGTTTCTACAAATGTTAACACTTTTTTCAGGACTTTTTTGCTATTAGTCTTCTATCTCCTAGTCCAAAAAGGAAAAAGAACGTGATATTGTTTCATGAAACTACTTGGTGAACCTGGCTAATTTCAATAAATATAATAGCATATTACTGATACGGCTGTTTTAAAGAATTTTATTTTCAAAGTATTTTGGAAATGCTGTATTAGTAGAGAAATTATCTGTTATAAATAACTAGTTCAGTCAATGTTAACTGACTTCATAGATTTAGCTTTGTTAATGAAATCTGCATAGTTAGTCCTAATGGTTTTTGTGCTTGCAATACAAAAAACTCCTGTTAAGCAAGCTGCTTAAACTTTCAAGAAGAATTATTTTCTCATTTTAAAAATAGGATAGTACCTGGTCCATGTTAGTGTCTCCAGGGGTTTTGATGTCCTGTGATGTTTCCCATGTTGTATAAATATGAAATATATGTATACTAAAAACATATGCTAGAGCTCTCAGATACTGGTGTTGAGTTTAGTTTGAAGGTGGATGAATGCTGGATGGTTGTTGGATAGATAAATCACTGAAAATATATGTAATTGCTTTTTTTATACTATGCTGTTATAAGTAGTTCTTGGTAAAAAAATGTCTAATCAGTGACGAAGTTTATGGATTAACTTTAAAAGACCTGAAAAAGAAGATTAAATAACAAAAATGCATCTAGAATCTTATCTTTATCAGCAATATTGAGTACCACAATAATAAAAGCAGTGTATTTTTATAGTGATTGCAAGTGCCTCTAGCATATTCAACACCAGGTGTGTTTAGTATGCAAGCTGAACTGCTATTACACATTTCAACAGCAGCATACCACAAATAAATCTCAAATATTTCACAATGTTGTTATAGATGCTATCATTGCCTTTAACACATAGTGCTAAAATCCTGAAATTCAGAGCACAACATGCTGGCACAAGCAGGAGTTTCAGATGTAGTGTGACAATTAAAGTATTTCTTTTCTCTGATGTTGCTGAGCAGGTAATGATAGCAACAATATAATAACCTGTAACCATTAGGAGTCCTGGCATCATCTGTAGAGCTCCAAGTACTTTGCTAGTTCTATTTGCCTTTCATAACCCCAAAGGAAGAAAACTGCTTGTGTAAGTTAAAGGAAATATGAAGAATCAGTGCCATTTTCATTGTTGGGTTTTTTTTTCAAGATTTATTTTAGGCTATATATTCAAAATAGTGAAATGGCAGTGATAATTGCTGTATACTGTGTGCAGCACTGAGCGTGAGCAGAGCTGTTATCATTTGAAGAAGAACATCTCAAGAGCCAGATATCTTTGAAGTCAAGTCTGGGTTTATTTTAAACATCATCTGTCTGGGTTTCTAAATAAATACAGGCCTAGTCATTTGCTTCTTGTAGTGCCTGAGCATGTAGAAATGGGAAAAAAAAATTCAGTGTGTATGGGGCTGGTCCAGGTCTGAGATTTTCTGTTCTAGGAACTTATTTATATGGTGGCTGGGGTACCAAAATACAAACAAAACAACAAAACAAAAAAAACAAAAACCAAAAAAACCCACAAACCACCAAAACCAAACAAAACAAACAAAAAAACCCCAAAACCCAAAAAAAACCTCTCAAAAAGCCCAACTCACTACCTCACATCTTTTGTCCGTAATTAGTTCTGAGCAAGTCCTGTGTTTGAATCTGAAAAGATCTCAGCTCCCAGCTTGGCCCCAAAATAATAGCAGTGTACCTCACAATTGATATGGTTATTTCAACTGCAGTTACCATGAAGACAGCTCAAGCTCTACTGGCAGCTACAGGATGCCAGACATCTCCAGGGCTCCAGGTAGCTCTGGGCAAGCCCTGGAAGCAGCTGCTGCAGGGACCTGCTGTCCCAGCAATGATCCACCTGAGTCTTGCTGCATCTGCTCCAGGGATGGCCTGTTCTGGTGCTGCTGCTGCAGCACAAAGTCCTGCTCTTCATTTTCCACCCAGAAAATACACCACGTGTAAACTAAATTTTCCTGCTGCAGGGCAGAATATCAGCTGATAGAAGAGACAGAGGTATGTGAAGCCAGCAGTGGCATATTGATATTTATTACCCAGAGCCTTGGTTCAGACTAAGTCCCTGTGCCATAGCCCTATCTTTGTAACAAACTTTCAAAATAATGTGCCTGTTATTTTTCGCTCTCTGCTTTTTATGATAATGTAGATTCATAGAATCCCAGAATGGTTTGAGTTGGAACTTAAAGACCATCTAGTTCTAACCCCGTCTGAGTGGGGATATCTTCCACTAGATGAGGCTGCTCAAAATCCCACCCAACCTTGAGCACTTCAAGAGCACTTAAATGAATTGTGTTCTAGGGTATCTTGTAAAGGTGTCCTGTTGGCATTATTAATTTGGTTTTAGAATTAAACTTTGTTTTTCAGCCACAAGACTTGAATGGCACTGTGAAACCCAGAATGAGACAGGAGACTCTAAACTAACCCACAGCCATCAGCACTTGGGTGCTACAGCCCAGTGAGGGAAATTGCTTTTTGGTGTTGTAGGCATCCTCTGAGAAAAGAATGTCAGCTGCACACTTGTCTGATTTTAGGAATATTTTGTTTAGACTTGTCCCATAGATCCTACAGTGCTGTCTGTAGTCTTCTGCTGGAAATTGTCTGTGGCTTCTCTGTCTCCTGTAAGTGTAAATATGTGAGTGAGGCTAAAGATACAGAGACATCACCTATTGCTTGACTTACCCCACAGAGGTTATTTTCTAGGAGGTGTGTATCAACAAAGATCTCTAGTAACTGACAGAAAAAGTGCTGACTGACATATTAACATTTCTAGGTAATGAGATCTATAGGGAAAATTTAATCTTTGGAAGGTTCTGGATGAACTGCAACTAGTTTGATTAACGTTTTGTGTGTCTGTTAATTTTTCTGATTTTATACAGTGTAATTGCAGGACTGCAAGACTTAAGTTCTTGGAATAATGTTACTGCCATTTTCTGGTCTAACTAGCTTGGGTATTACATTTCTGTCCTAATTTCTCTGTTGTTGCATGTGCTTAGTGAGCATTTTTAGTGATTTTCATGTTGTAGCTCATGTTTACCTAAGGCAGGCCTATTAAGCAAGGCGTTTTGGTTGTAAAATGGAGCTGTGATGCCTTTTAGTATAACTGAGGGGTTTTGTTTTTTTCCTTTTCTGGCAGGAAAATCTTGAAGCAAATTTCTCTTGCAACTTTTTATTCTCTTTTTCTTTGGCTATCTCTTGAGTACCAGTAAAATGGGTGGGTTTTTATGTTTCATTAGCATTTCTTATAAGGTCTGCCTTTAGACCAGTACCCATTTTCTAAATTGTACTTCTGTAGGGTTGCAAAAAATCATGGTAACCAGATGCAGTATTTGTCTCTGGCCTGGCAAAGTGTTAGATTTAACAAAAGAAGCTAATAAAAATGTTCAAATTGACCCTTCTCATCATTTGGACTTCTTGGAGCTCAATCAATCACTCATTATTATCAGAGTTATTCACACAGAGGCAGAAGTGCTAGTGTTTCTCATAATCAGCCCTTGAGCCAGGCATAATTTGCAATTTGAAGCATTGTATTTGGAAACAATAATGCATTAAAATGAACAGAGCAGGAATTAGAAGTATAGTTGTGGAGAGAAGGCGTTGCTGAGTAGCCATGGTTTGAACACCGTCTCTAAGGGTCCTTAGTGGACACGGGTAATTAGAGGCATACAATGCACTATTGTCCATACCTAAATGGGTCCAAAATTTCTAAACTCCTCTGTGGAGCGTGACAAATGCAGCAGCAGAGGTTGCCCACCTTGCTGCGTGGCTGCAGGGCAGCTGTGGGCAGGTGGTGTCACCTCTTTGGCACAGTGTGAGCCCCAGAGACAGGGGGCTGAACCCAGCACCCAGCAGCACTGGGATGTAGGATTTTACATATCAACAGAAAATTAACAGAAAAGAACAATGACTACATTGTACTTTTGACTGTCAGAAACTTGTTAATAGTGGCTGTGGTTGATGCTGAGAATTTGGGATTTTTTATTATCCCTACGTATGGTATTATGTACTGCAAAATAGAGAGCTGTGTGTGTGCTTTTATGTATGCAGTCTGTGAGTTAACATACTGCAGGCCTTCACTCAGGCTTTTTCAGGAACCTCTTTACTTTGTGAGGCTTTATTTTGGTTTTTTTTTTTTGCAATTTGTATTTACAATCTTTCATTACTTTTTAGTATTTTACTGCCCAGTACTGCATTTTAGAACAGGGCACTGCAGTTTTGAAGGGTGCTTTCTGTGTGAGAAGGGGGACAGGAGAATTTCTAAGTACATTAAATCACAGTGTAAAAAGATATGTTTCCAATTGAGATGATGTATTTATAAAATAAATATTAAGGATATATATATAATATGAAAAAAACAATTAGTTTGGCTGGGTCACATGTATGAGCTACTTTCTTCAATGACAAGTAGTACACAGTGTATCAAAATTAAGCTTGGGGCAAGTAGCTGTGGTCAATAACTACTCTCTTTTTTGAATACATACACAGCATTAAAGGGCTTTGGTCACAAACTTTAAAATGCTTAGACTGCTATGAAATGTCCATTAAAATGTCATGTACTACTTCTGTGGTTGCTCCCATCACTGATGACTGTCAACAAAATAGTACCTAAGCAGAAGATTTTTTTTTTATATTCCTGACTCCAGGGATGCCACAATCCCCAGTTTAGCAGGTTATGGCTGACCACCATGCATATGAATTATTTATGGTGACTTTTACTATGTTGTGGTATTGCTTAGTGAGTAGATGTGAATATCTGCTCTCTTGCTGCTGTCTTTCCAATAGTATCATTGTAAAATTTTTCATACTTTCTTTGAATTTCTCAGCCTGCTTTTTATCTACAGTAGTTTGAAGTAGTTGTTAGGGCTTGTTTTCTTATTTCTTGTGCTTTATTTATTTATTTATTTATTAGAGCTGTCCATGGCTCCAGCTAGCTTCAGGCAATCACTAGTAGCAATGCAAGAATATTATCTTCTGTTTAGAAATTTGCAAACAGATGGTCTTTCCATAAAAGAAATCTGGTTTTTAAAAGTTCCACCATTTTATGCTGGAAGTAAATATTACAAATGCTTAAGTTGTGAAAAGAGAGCGCACTTGGTGTGAATAATATTCTGCCTGTTGTGTCATGCCTTTCAGGAAATGTTATCAAAACTGTTTATGAAAATAATTGAATGAAACCTCATGACATGTCTCTAGTTTGGCATCATACCCATTTTCTTCGAGGTTGGGATACTGTCTCACAAAGACAGGCAGACTATGTTTCACTGGCTGCAAGCAGTTATGGATCACATATGTTGTTTCCACTTCTTTGCAGGAAGTTGTTGTGGGAATCACCGGCGCTGTTGTACGTGAAGTGTGTGTGCTGTCCTGTCTGTTCCTTTTGAGTAACCTTAGTTTGGTGAGCTGTACTGGAACACCTCCTTGAATGGGGCTGAGAAATGGTTTGCTAGCGTTTGGAAAGTGATAGGGAGGCTGCTGGGAGAAGATGTGTGAATAGAACACAGAAGACCTTCAAATGCTTTACAGTATTCAGGCCCAAGGTGGATACTGCAAAGGGCTGTTATTTTGCAGTAATAGCCACGTTGGTTCTAGTGCTTTAAATTTCTGTGTTTGTGGCTGAGCACGTGAGGTTTCTTTGCTGCTCGAAGGGAAAGATCTCTGGCCTGAAGAGACACAGGTGTACTTTTTTAGACTACTCTTCATTATCATGAGTTACCTATGACATTTTGTAATGTGCCTTTCTCGGTTTGTGACGGCAGAGTTCTCCAGGAACCCTCCTGGCAGGGGTCCTCTGCTGAATGTTGCACCAGAAGGATTGCTGCTTTATCAATTTTAGCATAGGCAAGGAAATCCATGGAGACTGAAGTTACCAATGTCTGTTTTAATTGTGCTCACAAGCTCCTGCATCAAGGTGCCTGCACATCAGTGCTTTTGTGTCATCTCAGGACAGTGCTGCTGCTGAGTCACTCCAGCAGTCATTCCACTCCCTCCCAACAAGCAGAATTGGACATACTCATTTGATTAGTAACATGTGATAACAGGCTATTTCTAGAAATCTATTGCCAATATGTAAATGTTTACACTTAAAAACGTGTTTTTAAAAATAGCACTTGCTCAATTTTGCTTGGAATGGAAGGCTTCTAAAACTTCAGATCATCACTAAAGATAGTGACTTTTGTTTGTGTGCTATGTTTTTGGGGTTTTTTCCTATTTTTTAGCAACATAATGGTTTTGTGTGTCCCAATAATATGTTGCAATATCAATCTTATGATTTTGCTGATACAGCAGGGTGAAAAAGAAAACATTGCAAAATCATTCAAGCAGTGCTTACGTTATGTGTATCTGTGTGTGTGTGAATACTGTTTGCTACTACAGGGAAAAGAGCATGCCTTGAAGCTAGAGAACACTGACAAAATAGCTCAAGACACTTACCAATTGTTAATTTTTAATGATAGTTTTTTTTCTATTAAGGAACATAATGCTACTGAACTTCTGTCTCAATCAATTTTTGTGTTTTTTTTCATTAATCAACTAATGCATGTTTCTTCTGTAGCTCTTTATTCTAATGAAATATGTGGATGATTTGGCAGATGACAATGATCTCATCAGTAACGCATCAGAGAAAAAACCATTTAGCAGATTATGTGTATATTATTTTTGTTGTATCAAGGATGCTGACATATCTTCTTTTAAACTGCATCTATTTTTGATATAACTTGTAAGTGTGGAATTTCTGTTGTTACTCATGCATCCTTCTTGCTTCACTTGTTCTATCTGAATTTATACCTATTTATACAAAATCATTTACGTGTTCTTTATGTCTACATGTGTACTTTATAAATTAAAAAATACATTTCATGTATTTTTTACATATATGGCATCCTGTTGTAGCTTGAGCCTGTTCTTTAAGTGTTCTGCTATGCTGTCTTCTCTGTTGAGCCTTGTACTGTTCAGTTGCTCTGAACCACTGGCCCAAAGCCACTGAAGGCACTTGTTAGTCAGTGCCTCTGTTCTGCATGATAGACTTGGGATTAGGTCACCTCCTGGCTGGTGACAGTCATTCAAGCAAGTAAGCTTGAAAGTGAGCCAGCTGACAGAGAGGTTTGGGTATTCATTTCAGTTTGATTAGATTATCCAAAGTTCATGAGATTTCCTATTTGAGGGTCAAGCTTACAGCCTACAGGTCTGTGGTCTCATCTTTTTATTAATAATAATGTGACAAACCAGTATCATGGGGTCTGAGGATGGTCCTTTCCTCTGATGTGACTTGGCTCTTATGTACTAGAGATCATATGTTTAAAAGATGGTCCTCTAGCAATCTTGAATTTCTTCACTTACTATGATTTCTGTTGTTGGCTGAATTTGGGGATTAAGTCTGTGGATCTCTGAATATGATTTGGAGCATTTACACTTACCTTGAAACTTTCTCCAGCCCTTAATGTAAAAGGAGAATTAAGAAGATATAAATTAAGTAGAACTCTGGAGTATCTTGGCAATTAGAGTGAGCAAGATTTCAGCTGCTCGCTTTCATCAATTTCTCACACTCTTGGACAGACAGGGTATTTTTAATTTACAACCTGTATTTCAATTAGTCATAGAAGTTTTTCCTTTGCTTGTGCAGCTACAAAATAAAATTAAACTACTTTTAGCTATACTTTTTATAACAGGATTTAAATGAGAGAGCTACTGAATAAACAAGCTGTTACATGAAGTAAACATTGTTAGTATTATGAAGAGATTATTCTATAACCAGACAGTTCATGTCCTCAAAGAAGTATTAAGCTGTATCTGTGAAAGGATATTTATGAACAGAATGGTAATTTTTTTATTACTTGGGATTTGGAGGAAAATGTGCACTTCTCTTTTTCCCTTTATTTTCTACTCTGAGTAGTAATAATCTGTACTCTGCTTCTAAGAATTGAGATTGGGGGAAATGGTGCCAATAGGTCAACGTTATGCTTCTGTAGCTGCAGGTACTTCAGAGTAGCTGGTATAGCTCAAGCTTTAGCAGCAGAACTGTTTTCCTCATGAATATGGTAACTTGGTGAGGCAGTAGTGTGTGTAATTTGGTTGCATGTCATGTAGTAAGTAGCTCGTGTCTGTGCATTGGTGCCTTGTGCAGTGGTTTAGGATGGGTTTTTATAGCTCACCGTCAAATTGTTGGCACCAAACACTGCAAAAGAAAAGAGCCTGGGACTGGATTTTCAAGGCTATCTGAACATCAGTGCCACAGATGCTCCTTTTCTGCATGGTTTTGGGTTTTAATTCCAAAATCAGTGGTTTCTACCTTTGTTTTTAATCGCTGTCCTCCTTTTCACTAATGAAGGAACATTGCTGTGCGCAGATGCTGAATGATGAAGTTTTCATGTCTGTATCAGAAGGAAAGTTGTCATTTCATTTGCATTTGCAAGAGCAGCGACAAGTATCCCGACAGCCAGCCCCCCAGCAGTGAGAATGAGACCATGTCAGGTTCAGACAAGCCCTGAAAATCACCAGGTGCTTGAGGCACTCTCTAAGCAGCTGCACGCAGCAGAGAACTGCTGCTGTGTCTGGGGAGGGAGCAGCAAGGGCTGGGATCACAGCTTGGCTGTGTCCTCGAGGCCTTGCCAGAGTCTGGAATCTCTCTGACACGGCATAAATGGATGGTGATTTCTGCTTTACAAGGGAGATGGCTTTGATTGCACTTTGCAGCTTTCAGTCTTAGGCTGTTCTCAGTAAGTGAGCAGTCACTTCAGTGGGAGAACTCATTGCATGGGTGTGCCAGGCCTTTCAATTATGAATTATGGAAAAAGTTGCATTGGAAGCAGTAAGATTCCAAATTTGCCATGGGTCATGTATGGGACATACATCCTAACTCCATCTCCTTCCTATTGAGTACCTGAGCTGTAAAGAGGTGAGATTCACAATGGTGCAGAGCCTGGTGGCTTGCAGGGAAGGTGTCAAGCACATAATGTTCATGAGGCAAGTCAGAGACAGATGAGTTGCACTTGTCAGGAGGTGAAACTTTCACGTAGGTGAGCCAGATCTTTGCATTGAGCCAGTGCATGCAGTTCAGGGTGTTGTACATACCGGGAGTAATTCTGGGGACCTGACCCAGACTTTTGACTCACACAACTAAACAAGGGCGACCAAACAGCAGCAGAAAGGGCTTTACCTCTGGCTGTGGAGACAGCGCACAGTAACTGTGGGATTTGTATTTGGTGTTTTGAAGGGATATTGCATAAACTGCTTGAATTTCAGTTCTCTGAATAGTTTTATTTCTAGTGTCCTGTTTCAGTTAATATTCATGAATAGGAAACATCATTTATATGAGTAGGAAACATCTACTTAAAGAAATTAAGACAGGTGATTTTCAATAGCTTGACACCAGTGTAATCACACCACAATACAGCTGGCTTTAATGGTGTGCCGTAGCATTACTGAGTGTTGTATTTCTGTAGTTAAATTTAGCTTGGATATGACTGTGAAATACATAATAAATGTCTGCTATAAATTTGGTGGAGAGGATGCTGATTTGGGCTGTGGGTTTCATTATGACTGTAAATCATACTTCATGAAAAAAATGCTTTTAATAGAAGTAAATAACAAACACATTCATTGCTAGCAAGAGTTATCTTACCAAAGACATAAATGATGTTTGTAGTGGTGAGTGTTGACTGCCCCTGCAGAAATCAAGGAGGTGTGTGGGGGTGTGCAAATGTATCTCCATCACAGTTCTTTCCAGCACCTTTCTCAAGTGCTTGGTGGCTCTCTCAGTGCCTTCTTGAGATGCTATCTTAGCATCTTGTCAAAGCTTTGTGATTGTTAAGCCACAATTAACACAATTGTGCATTGTGCTAGAAACATGAAGCCACGATCAGGGAGGGGGGAGGATGGTGTGTGTTTTTCTGGGCTCTGGTGTAGGGACAGTGCAGTTAATGTTGCTGAACTTGTTACAGGCAGTGGTGATTATGGCAGATAGATCACTTCTGCGGGTGACAAAGACCAGAGAAGGCACCTGTGCAAGACCACCATGGCTCATACTCTGCCAGGCTCTCCACTGCTGAGATGACCACTGAGCTTGTCAGAGATGGGCACTGGGAAGCCTCCGGTCAGAGTGGGAACAGTATGGCCACCCTCTGAAATGCCTGGGAAAGAACCAGAGCTGTCTTCCAGAGACTTGTATCAGGATGGGCCTCGGGGGCAGAAGGAACGTTAATTCCTGGATGTTTGGAAGAAAACCCTGAAAGAGAAGAAGGGCTGTTGCCACAACTTGCTCATGACTCAAAGCAAACTGAGCCCTGGTGCTGCTCCAAGTGCTCCATGTGTGGTGCCCACCTCTTCCTCTGTGGGAATCCACATGAGCTCTGTGTGCTCTGGACTTGTGTGATTGGATCTGCAAATTCAAACCACTGAATTCTGCTAGGTTTGCATTACATGTTAGCATTAGAATGCTCTCCTCGTAATCATGCAGCCTGACCAGACATTTACTACATTGCTTACAGTGATTATTAGAAATTTCCTGTGTACTTTATTTTTTTAATAAGGCATTGATTTCACTATATATCTGGTCATACTTGCAATGAATTGATTTATGGTGGCAGAAATTCTGTTTTGCTGCCAAAACCTAATGGCCAATAACTAATTCATTTTTTTTTCTTTTTTCCCCCCGTTTTTTTAAACCATGATTTCTTTTTGAAAAATAAACTGGATACTCCAGAATTTGATTCCTTTGCTTTGCCTGACATTTTAAATGGGTTGAGGAAGGACAGGAGACTGAAGCTAATTTGAGCATCCCAGAGATGCTGTGCTAGAGTGCCACATATGTTGCTTGTCTCCCCACAGCTCTGCATGTTCTGTCAGTCTGACCCATGCTGCCACCTCAGGCACTCCCTGTGTATCAGGCTGGAGTGGCTCAGTTCCACTGCTTTTCTGCCAAAACTCCTCTCTGGGTTAGAGGTTTTAGGGCTATTTTAAATTGAACAATGTCTTTTGTCTGGTATGTAATACCCAGAACTTGATTTGAATCTCTTGTGTCATAAATGTAAATGCTTTGTATAACGGTTTTTATTACTCTCTAATAAATAGGTGGATGTTTTAAAACATGTATCTACATGTTGGTGTTTTGAATTTAAGTATGTCAGTTTTACATGTAACATTATGAAATCAGAGACTTTAACTTTGCATCCTATTTCACATTTCCTAACCCCATCATGTCCTCTGCCTATCCCCTTTCAGGTGGCTATTAATAAACAGTTTTAGTTTCCAGTTTCCTGAATTACTTTGGAAATGAGCAATCTATGTGGAGAACGGGCACACACTTTAAAGTTTATGTACATGCTCCTGTGCTGTATTTTTGTGTTTCAGTTTTAAAGAGCTGCCCTAAGAGCCATAAACATGATTATACAATATAAATAATATCTCGTGATTGACTGGCTAGAAATTAATCATTCTGCAGGGTTGCTGTGTGATGTGTCCTCAGTCCACACAACGGCTTTGTTCTAGAATCAAAAGGAACAAATGGGAAAATATAAATGCCTGGTGAACTCTAAATATTTTTAAAATGTTACATTAACAAGTCAGAAGGAAGCTTTAAGAACTCTGTGGTTTATTTCACTGTCCATGAGCATTGTAGTGTCCTGTCAGCACTATTGCTAGACATGTTTGATTGAAAGTCTGTGTTTGAATTTCACTTCTGATGTGACCCTGAATGTAAAGTGCTACAGTATCAGTCAGCTCTCAGATAAGTGTTTGGTATAAAAAAAGTAAAATTCTTGCTGCTTTTGGTGTGATAAATGATGCCACTTTTAATTGGTATATATACACTGTTTAACAGATACATGTTAGCCCTACTGCCTTCAGTAGAAAATTTTCATCTAAAGTTTAGATCTATTTAAAGGTTATATTAAAGTGTTTGTTTGGCTTGCTCAATATGAAAGTCATTCCTTCCAGAATAGGTCAGAAATGTCTTAAGAAATATGAATGATTTTGTCCTAATAATAACTGAGTATCTCAAATGCCAAATTCTTCACTCCCTGAAAGTTTAAAGAAAACAGTGGAATGTGCAAATGTGGAATAAACCTAATATATTTGAAATGTAGCCTTTTGAGGGGAAGAGGAGATGTGAAGAGGGCAAACTCTGGGCTGGCAGTGCCCGTCGCTGTCGAGTGCAGCCCAGACAGCTCCATCCCTCCCTTCACCCTCCCACAGTGCAGCACCCCTGGGAAAGAGTCATGAGTAATAAAGTTTAAATAGAACCCCTGGTGCTGAAAAAGAATAAGTTGACAGTTTTGAGTGGTGTCCTGTATGTGGTGAAATGGCCTGGGCAGGGTGTGAGGGGTGGTGCTGCCCAGGAGCTGTTGGACCTGCAGCTCCCTCTCTCCTCACCCTCACCTGGGGAAGCCTCTGCTTGGTGCAAACCTGAGCTGTGTCCTTGGGCAGAGATGTTCTAAAACATTGTTTGGCCATCTGTTCAAGAACAGCAGCCCCAAAATCCTGGCATAAAAGAGAAATGTGGTCCAATTATTATTTTTTTGGTTTTTTTGTTCTTCAGCGAGGAATTCTATAAACTTCTAAGAAGAGTGAAATGAAAATAAAAATAAAAATGTGTAAAAAAAACCCAACCCAGAAGCAGCCCAAAAATACTAAAAAATGAGATTCTGAGGTCTTTGCACTTTCCCTTCCTTGTTTCCCAGCAGTCCTTCTTGGAGAACTCTCTTTGTCATGGAAGAAGGAAAATACAGTTTTGTTCATGTCACAAGTTAGATTCTTTTTTTGTGTGTTATTAACAGGTTTGGCAAACATCGCAAAGATGACAAGAGTGAGAAAACTGGTAAAATAAAAGTGCAGGAAGCTCTTACTTCAGAAGAGGAGAGAATACGAATGAAGCAAGAACAGGAGAGGTAGACTTCAGTATTTGCTTAAACCTTGATAGAGAGAGTTTGTTTTTTAAATTAAATAACTGAAGTTCAATTTTCACTGATGAAATTTTCCACATGTTGATATGTTTATATACTTTAAATAACAAGACAAAGCTGGATTTATTTTGGACATTAGTTTGAACAGCTCCTTTGGCTGTGTTAAGCATCTTTTATAGACACAGAGCTCCTTTTCTTATTGAGGAGACTGAAGTAATAAAATTAAATGCTTTCTCTATATATTCTACAACTGATTTTATTAACATTTTCAGAAAACAAATATTTATATAGAATGAAGTATGTTTTGTATTTTTCTTCAGAGTTTTGCATATCTAGATTTTTCATTGATAAATTTAGAAGAAACCTAAAAATTATACTTAACAGTATATTTGTCACTGGAGTTCAGTCTATTTATGTGCCATACAGTCTGTTTATGGAATGATATATTATATATATTAAACTGCTAATTTTAAAAATGAGTGGTGAGTACCTCTATTTTTCCTTGTCAGCTTTCCTTAACGTAAAAAAGCAATATCATATATATGTCATATGCTCTCCTCAATATTTCCAGTCTACTTTTCATCCTGTCTCTTGTAGTCCTAGATAGTTCAGGCCTAGACTCTGACGTGTCTCAGATCAATTTAGTCAAAATCTTGAAAAGTTTAGGTTATGAGTTAACTTATATTGGGAGATCTGAGTGGAAAGACAACCTCTTTGAGTAGACATCACTTCAGTAAGGAGACAAACTTTACAAAGTTTGATTGCTGAATGGTAAATAGATTCAGACACATTTAGCAGGGGAAGTGAACTGTGCGTTAAAATTATTTATGTAAAAATCATGCTATAGCTCAGCCATAAATTTAGGATTTATGCAGAAACTCTGGAGGGAAATTTTCTTGTCCTTGTAGAGGAGATATCACTAATTAGTCATAATGATCTCTTTAACCATCATCTCTATGCACCTTGGTCTTCTGCAAATAAGAACAAAACTTAATGAATGGTGGCTTCATTATTAACAGCTCAGCTGAAAAGAGAGCCACAGTAATTCTTGTGTAGACTCCTCAGTTAAACCTGAAATAGTTTGCTTTTAGTTCTTTTAAGGTTGAGTGATTTACAGTAAAGGCAGGCTGGGAGTGTGTGTTTATTGGTTTAACTTGTTAAACTCCTGAAACTATAATTTGTGACCATCTGTTTAGATTACATCATGGGAATTTTTTTACTCTTTAGCAGATATACTATCATAAATTGATGTAAAAATTTATTCTTGGCTTTGTCCATCCATTCTGATTGTAGAAGGTGGCTGGATTGCGGTGCCTGGATGTTTTTTGCTAGTCTGATTGTTTTTTATATTCTCTTTTTTAACAAAAGTGAGGCAAGGTCATTAAATTTGTTCGTGTTTTTAAAAGGCAAGTGCTTGCAGATTAAATGGTAAGGAGGAAGGCTGGAATTGAAGGAAATAAGTGATGAGGATGTTTGTGCAGCCAACTTCCCTTCACATGGATAGAGCAGCCACAGAGCTCATGCCAGGGGTGCAGAGCCATGGAAAGCTGCCTGGGTTGCTCTGCCCAGCTCAGGGCAGGGAATGGTTGGCCAGACAAGCAGCACACTGTGCTCTGGCTTCACACACTGCTGAGCCCCAGCTGGCCCTTAGGGTTCCTTGGTGACATTCAGTCCCCAGAAAATCAGCTGTATACGTTTATATAAAGAAGAAAGACTTGACGCCTGAGTTAGTAACGTTTTCTCTCTCTTCATTCTCTCTCTGTCTCTCTGTGTCTCTCTCTGTCTCTCTCAGTAAGAATGGTCAGAGTATAGACTGTCCTTGTGATGATGTAAGAGAGGTTGCAATAGTCACGCTGGGTACCAAGGTAGAATTATGAAATTATTTGTATAGCCCCCAATGCATGGAGCACACTCTAATCCCTGTCCATTAAATTATGCTAACCAGTTTGAATCTTTCCTGGAATCTCACTCCTCGTGTGTCATAAAAACAATTTTATGTGTTCACTGAAACTGCAGCAAATGCATGTGCCAGAACTTCATAACAGCTTGATGTTATAGTAACATGGGTCCTTCTCCTCCCATTATTCTCTTTCCCTGTGTATTTGCTTTCCTTTGTGTTATGTCTTTAAGAGAATGCAACTTCTTTGGGGTAGTCGCATGTACAACTAATAAAAGATAATACAATAGCAACCGAATGTGTGAGGTGCTTCCTTATGTTTCTAAAAAAATCAGATGTTGATTTGGTCCATAGAGACTAAATATTTTTGCAGTTAGATTGCAGAGTTTCCTTTTGATCCTGTAAAATAATGATGTTAGATACATGCTGTTAATGAAGAGTACTCTTGCAAATTAACTGAACAATCCCTCAAAATGCTTACCAGGAGACAGAGTAAAATATTACTGTCAGTGTTGGCTCATAATGGCTGCTATTTTAACTTTGTTTTCTTTGAGTTTTTTATTCCTCTATGTTTTAGCAGTGCATTTGACTTGTTCTATTTTATGTGGTATTTGATACTATATACCTCTAAAATGATGCAATGCTTTGGGGAAATAGGTTGGATTTAATGAATTTACTGTGTATGAGAGGATAGGAGCAAAAATCCTTGAGGGGGGTCAGAGAACAAGTGAACAGCCCATTAAAAAATCAATCATGCCCACAATTTTATGGAATTATTAATTCTAATAGTATTGTGCTTACAGTAGTATTTTCTTTAAAACCTAGTATTCATATGAATTATGAGAAAAATAAGAAAGTTAATGCTCTATTTACCATGATTAAATTAATAAAATGGCCTTTCATAAATATACTATTAATAATAATTTCTTGATTCTAAGATTCTTTGGTTCAGGAGTGTATCTCTTACACTGTGTATCTCTTAAGCTACATCCTATATATGTTGGATATATGTGTATATGGTGCATGTTTACTGATGATCTTAAAGTAATTTTGAACAAAAAATTAAGTTATCTAGTTGAAAATACAGCCAGCTTTCAACGACAAGGCGTACTAGAACAATTAGGGGTGTACTTGATGAGACCACCCACTAGTCTTACCAAAAATTCTGTAAAATACTTGCTATTTGTAAATTCTCCAAGTGTTGGAACAACAGTTCATCCAAGGCCATAGACCATTGCCTCATGTCACTGCTTTTACACTGGTTTACTGCACAAAAACAAGTCTGCTTGCATTATCCTTGAGTATCTGCCAAGCACTGATGTTAAAATCTGGCTGGGCTCTGCTGTGCTGTTAGAAAAGGTTCTCCCCAGCACTGGCACCAGTCAAAAACTTGAGGCAAGACTAGGTAATAAGCTTTCTGACTGTGGCCTGGAGTCTCCTAAAAAAAAGTCTATACTGCAGTCTTGAGGAAGATGAATAAGAACCAAGTTCTTATTCTTACTAGTCCTGTGCTAGATCACAGCTGTTTTACATATATGCTGATTTGGAGCCTCTGCTGTGTATTCATCTTGTCTGTCACTGGACTACTCAAACTGGGTACCACTGAGATGCTACATTCACATAGATAGGCTGAGAAAACAGCCCTGGGTCCTTCATGGTTTTCTTCTAGAAGGTCTTTTATCAAAGCCAGAGTCTCCTGATGTACCTGTGATTTGCATATCTTCCTAAGATCTCTTGGATTTTGCAGACTGGAGATGTGTGGAGTATCTTGAGCTTTTAGAGATGCTTCCAACTGCTTATAGTTTTACACAAGCATTGCAATGTAGGATAGACTTAAAAGGAGATTTTGAAACTTTTGTCAGTGGCCAAGAGGTATCAGTTCATAGGGGTGGTCACCTTGTGCTGTGATGCTACATCTAAACATCTGGAAGCCCACAGACTTTTCTGATCTAGAAACCCTCCACATCTGGTCTTTGAGGGCCTCCCAGAAGAGGTTTGCTCACTATTTAACCAGTGTGTCCATTGATATCCTGCAACCTGAAATGTTTTCTGAATTCTTCAAGACCCTTTAGTGTAGTCGCTTTCTTAGGAGATGTGAAGACAGAATTGTTCAAAAAACCTACTGCTTTTGTCTTCTCATTGTTATTGGTAGTCCTTGCTGGAGAGAGAAATCCCTCCAAACTGCAGGTTCTGATAGCTTTGTTTCTTCCTCTTCCACACTCTTGCATTTTCCCTTCAATTTCATTTTTTATTGCTTTGGGCTTTTTTTATTTTTTTCCCTTCTCCTTTCTTTTTCTTTCCATTTCAACTCTATGTTCATTGCAAAATAAATTGTCTGCAAATCCAAAATCTTTTCCTGTGGTCCATCGTCCCTCCTTTAGCACAGGCATGTGCAGTTCTTGGCACACATGGCAAGGCCAAATGTGCCAGCGATCTTCAGCTTTGGACAGACTTCCTGTAGCAAAGAAAGTTCTCCCTGACCTGAACAACTTTACTCTTTGTACCCGAGTAGTAGATAACAGAGGAATGAACTAAACGTACCTCTTTGTGAAGTTTTTAAGAAATTCATCTGAATCCAGCATGCTTCACTGCTGGATAATGCTTAAAAGATGAAAGTTGCAATTCTCGTGTAATCTCATGATTCAGAGTTCGTGATCCATCTATGGGCAAACAGTGCTTATGCTGTAATCCGCCTCTAGAGACACTTCTCCTCTCGGAAACAAAGTATAGAGGATATTTTCTCTGTTTGGTTAATACATTGATTTAAGAGCTTTAGTAATGTTCTGTAAATCTCTGTGTTACCATAAAAGTGTTTTAATCTTAGTATTGTATTCTTCCTCAACTTCACTGAAATGGATGCAAAATCAAGTGCTTAAACACCTGTGTTGGTAGGATCAGTCTTGCCGAGATAAGGAGAAGCCTTTTGGGATGGAATTAAAGTGTGGTGCTGGTGGAAGCGCTGTGGCAGAGGTGCGATAGAGCGGTCAGATGGGGACTGTGGAGCCGGGGGCTCGCTCTGCTGTGTCTCAGCAGCCTGTGCTGTGCTGGCTGCGGGACCCTTAACCCGGCAGAGCGGTGCCGCGCTGGCTACGTGCGTGTCAATAGCTCCCGTCCGGACCAGAAACCTCCTGCTGTGCTGCTTTCCCCCCTTTCTGTTTCGGAAAACATGACCTTTTGTTCCCCTGGGTTACAAAGAGAGCTGCATTTACATGATCCTGCTGTCGCTGTGCTCCGGGTGCGGCCGGTCCCCGGCCCGGGCGGTGCCCGGGGAGCGGCGGGGCCGGGAGGGGGAGCTGCGGGCTCGGCGCTGCCGCCGGGAGCGCT
>VZTB01011867.1:1059583-1190580 GCA_013397245.1 Thryothorus ludovicianus | reverse complement strand
GCTTTGGGAGTCCGGGGATAGCTTTGGCAGTCCGGGGTGGCTTTGGGGAGGAGGCGATGCTGGCGGGGAGGGCGGTGTCGCGGAGGCGCTGCCCGGGGAGCAGGGTCAGGAGTCTGCCCTGCACTTCCAGATCTGCTGTTACTTTTGGAGCTCAGTCAAGAGGCTGACAGCACTTTTTTTGTGCAGATGTAAACAAGGCTGCGAATAGAGTGGGTGTCGTTCGCGCATTATTTGTCCTAAATTTAGAGGGAAACATTCTGCCTGTTCATTAGTAGTTAAAATAAAACTGATTTTTTTTACCCCTGAAGGATTCAGTTATTCCACAAAATGCTTCCTGTATTATATTTTCCTAGGGGTATATGTGTCTTTATCTCTAACATGTGATAAACTTCTCTTCATCCTTCTCTAGTACCATTAAAGCCACAAGCCCTTTGTTGTAAAAGTATACTAATGAATAGAAATGTTACAACAAGAACAGAAGTCTTGTGTTTTCCCTTCATCATGCATCATCCATTTTAATTAGACGAAAGGGTGGTGAGTACTGTGACAAGAGTCTGGAATTAAAATCATTAATTGATGTCAAGCTGACGAGAGACTGCTAACATGAATTTACTGACAGCAGGAAAGAAATTAACCTTATTACTTTATTTAGTACATTGGGACTATTTATTATATTTTCCTGTGTAAGTTCAATGTGTTCTGTTAGTGATGATAGAGAGAGACAAATAATTAATAAAACCTACATAAAGTTTTATTACCTCCTATCAATGACATTGGGTTGAAAACCGCATCAATAATTTACAAAAAACAAACCCACCACATCCTTCTAATCAATGTAACTCATCAAAACCACTGCAGCAATATTTTTGATATTTTAGATGAGTATAACAGGCTATGCTCTCTGGCCGAGTAGGATTGCAAAAGTGATTTGATTTAAAACTGTGCCTTAGTTTCTTAATGTCAGTGTTGCAAAAAATGTAACATATTTTCTGCAGCAGTGACATTGATTGGAATAACTGTCTGGTTTGATCATCATTGGAAGGTCAGCCTAACAAAGACGAGTTTTAATGTTAAGCATCTTTATTCTTTAGATGAAAGAGTACAGCAGCGTCTTACAGAATGACAGCAGCATCCTATAGATAATTTGTGACCCAAAGGTCATAATAAAAGAATAGAGGGAAGGTCATCCTGTAGTAAAGGCCATCTGGAACTGTTAAAGTATCAGATGGAGTAGGGGGCTGAACAGCAGGACACTCTTGGTGTCTTTCCAGATTTCCCAGAGAGACCATAATATTTTTATTGGAAAACCCCAACTTTTTTACCCCTTAAGCAAAATATTTTCATTGAGCAGTTTCATCTTACTTTAAGGAAAAAAGACAACATACTGTGATAAGGAAAGGATTTTTGTTTCTTTCATTGTCTAAGAGTTATCTGTGTTTTTGAAATAACTCAAAGGTTCAGGTTTACTTTTGCTGCTGCTGTACTTTGATGCCACTTAACAGCTTCCAGAAAAACTGTTACCTCTAAAATCATTATTACTGCAAACATTCAGAATATAAGTAATTTGTTAAGTTTTCTTTTAAAACTTTCACCTCTTTCCCATCCCATAACAGAGGAGAGGAAGAATTCCTCAGTGATCAGAAAATCAGAGCAATATGTTTCTCATTCTCACTTATTTTGTGATGAGGTCTGCTTGCCTCAGTTTCATTGAGATTTGTAGCATTGTTTTTGGCAGTGGTTTTTTACGTAATGGATAAGGGTGCAGGATATGAAAAAAAAAATCAATGGCAATAATTTTTGGAAGAGAACACAGAAGTGAAACATGAAAATACTGAGCTCTGGAAAAATATTTCAGGCCAGTTCCACTTCATAAAAAGAATGACTTTGGAAGCTATGTAAATTGAATCCTTTATAGAATAATAGTTACTGGAGTAGTTTTTCTAACAAAACACCATATATTCTCTAGCAATATATTGTAATTATAGAGATTTTAAGACATCTTGCTAAAAGCATATTTTCTTTATTATTTTTCTATAGTGATTCAACACATTGCACCTGGGCAAGGTCTAGCCAAGTCCCTTGCAATGTATTGGAAAAACGTAATTTAGATGGTCTTTATCATATTCTGTGTTACAAATTAGTTTAAGGTGTCTTGTAGATCATATAAATTCAGTGCTCTCTTAGACATACCAGTTCAAAGTAAGAGCACTAAAACGTTTCGCTTTAGAATGCCAAGAACTTTAAGCTAAGGCAGCAGCATGTCCTCTGATGTCATATGAACTCTCCTTTAGTGGCAGAGTTATTGTGGCAAGGACTTATTAGAGAATTAAAATAGCTGTACCATAGTTACTAACTTACTGAACTTATTCTTGCTGAATTGAACAGAACTCAACCTATCAGGTTTTCCACACTGCACTACAGGACTCTGTTTAACAGTAAAACAAGACATTAATGTACTCCTTTTTCTGATTTTTAGATGTGGCAGCAAGTATTTGACTAGCCAGGAAGACACCTAATGATACATTCCTAACAGGCAGATCGATCCTCCCTCCACACCAGGGCTGCAACCTTTCTTTTGTAACCAGTTACTAGAACAAACCTTTTGGGAGTTATGAGACACCTGGCTCTGTTTCTGGCCACGCTGGAGATTTGTACTCTCAGTACTGTGACACAGTAAGGTTTTAGAAGGGTCCTGAGCTAAGATACTGGCTTATAAGCTATATTCTTTATTGGGATTTTTTTTCTTTTCCTTTTCTTTCATCTTCAGTATATGAGATTCACATAATCCTTGCTTTGTTGTGAGGTTTTCCATTGTTGTTTTCTTTTTTTTGGTCACTTCATACTGTTTCATTTTCCGACTTCCAGACTAGGTTATTTCATACATTACTGGTATAGAAATACAGGATAATGGACCTGAAATAGAGCTAGGAGCAGAATTTTGTGCCCACTTTTGAGCTAGAGGAACATGGCTGGTGGATAGACTCAGCTCACCAGCTGATAACAGTATCTTAGCTTGACCTCCAGCTGCTGCCTGCAGGATCTGGGAATGACTGATTTGATTCATGGTTTGATATATGGTACCATTTGAAATGGGGCATGCCTATGTCATTTGTTTCTTGCACACACAGGAACAGCTGCTCCTTGCACATCTAACTGCAGAATTCAGATGTTACTCTCTAGTGCTGCTTTCTGAAATTGTTCTCCAGTTGGGGAAAAAAAAAATGTATGGGAAGAAATGGTCCAAGCAAGTCTGCATGAAGGAGGAAACCAGAGCTCTTAAAGTGAGGAGGGATGAAAGCAGGAGCTTGTGTTTCAGCAATGTCGTGTTTCAGCAATAGTTGACTATCATGATCTTTTTCTTTCTACTTCAGTCCAGCAGAAGAGCTAAATAGGAGATTAGAACTAAGATAATCTAATGATCAGAGACCTGTTGTCATAGGTGTAAATATCAGCCTTTCTGGCCAGCTTTGTTATGCAAAAGAAAAACTTATTTCTGTTTTACTTTCAGGCAGCAATGATGTTCTTTGATGCAACATGGTTCTCAGCAGGGTTACAGTCTCAGCTGCTCATTTGGGTGATCCTGCACTGCTGGGGTCACTGATCCTTGGATCAGACATGAAAATAAGGACAGAACATTTCTGTTGAGGTAGTGTTTGTTTCGGAGACAGGAGGACCGGTGTACCTGCAACATTCTCCTTTGATTGAAACATATTCTTTAAAAAAAGCACAGCAGACAAACCCTTCACCCTAAGATGTGGCAAACTGTTAACTGCAGAGTAGGCTGAAAGCTCCATTGAAGTGTAAGTAAGATAGTTTACAGATTTTTTTAACTCAAAGTAAGCAAGGATTTTCGCTTGTTTACTGCATCATCCAAGAAAGCAGGTTTGAGATACTCTGCTGGGGGACGTGTCTTCACTTTGGGAAGACAAAGGGTGAATCAAGAAGGTCAGGTGATAAGGAAGGATGGGGGTGAAATATATAAGATTCCACAAGGTTAGAGGAAATAATTTTAATGTCTCCTTTAGTTTCATCAATGTCACTTGATTTCAAATTGGTGTTTGCACTTCACCTGCTCATATGCATAATATTTACTTTCTTCCCCGCATTTTTTCATTTCTTTATGTCTTCATTTGTATTTTGCTGCCTTCTTTAATAGCCTTCTTTAATATAACTCCTTATAAAAATGAGCATAATGTTCTCTCCTTAATATATTAGGGCACTTAAAGTAATCACCTTATCACCTTTATCCTTCACCTTTTTTTCTTTTTTAACTGCAGCCCTCCTGGGTTGTAGCTCATTAAACGTTTTTGAAATTCTCATGCATCTATTCTGATTTGAGGAGGGGGATCTTCAGAGAGACAGTAAGTACTATCACATATTCTAATTGGCAGATAGGCTGTGATTGTTGAAGGAGAAAGAAAATTAAGACTGTCTGATTATGTAGATACATTTCTTTAATTTAGAGATGATGGGCAGCCTTTTTAAATAAAAAAAAATGTAGCCCTTTTTATATTTCTCAGCTGTTGTAGAACCAATAAGTAGGAAATAAATGTGTGTAAAATTTCTATGTAGATGCAGAATTATAGATCTTTAAGGGAGGCCATGTCACTTTTTCAAGGTAGGATCTGCAGGGTATTCCAGTCCTGCAAGGTGTTTGTTTCATCCTGGTTTTTTGGGGACTTTTTTGTTTTGGCGGTTTTTTTTCAGTTTACAATAAACTCTACATCTTCCTATGGCAGTCTTTTCCCTGTCTTCTGTTTAAGAAGTTGCCCTGCTCACATATCTTAACTCAATTATTCTTGCTTCTGTTAAATACCTAACACATTACTCTTTTCTTCCGGTGTTTGCAGATTGCTGTTATGTCCCCACTCTGTCTTTTTCTTTCCCAAACAGCTTGATGTTGCTGACTCATATGTGTTACCCAGCAGAACTTCCAGATCCATTCCTGAAAAAGCAACTCACAGATTTTTTTTCTCTACTTTTAATTGATTGTTTAATTATTTGAACTATGTAAGTTACCTTCTAGTTGCTGCTATTTAATTCTATTTTTGAAGTGTTCTCTGTATTTCAAAAACATTTGTAGAGTTAATCCTTTCCTCCAAAGTTCCTTCATTTGGATTTTCTGCAGATTCAATAGTGCCCTAATTAATAATGAAAAACCCTGAGTAAATTCAGAATGATCCATGTAGAAAATACCTCAATCTGTCCCTTCTGGTGACTGTGAATGTATTCCTTAGATGCTCTGTGGGAGCAGCCTTGTTCAGCCTATTGCATCCATCCCATAGCTGTTTATGTTAGCGTGGGACTGTTCCTGCTCTCTTCACAAGGCCATTTCCCGTGTTTTAGGAGGGAATCTGACTGACTCAACCACATCTGTTCTTGATAACTATGGTGACTACTGCTTGTCCCATTATCTCCTCTGTGCTTACCAGTAGTTTACTTAAGAAGGGATTGAAGTTAAACTCATGAGTCTTTAATTCTCCTCCTTCTCTGAGGTATGTTTGACTTTTCCTAGTTTTTTAGTATTTTAGCTGTCCTCAACAAGTTCTCCTAGTCACTAAAAAAGTCTGAGGCTGCCTCAGACAGCTGTGTGTGTCAGATGAACTTCAACTACCTTAACCAGTTTCTATCTACTTTTTTTTGCTGGTATTTTAAAGTTATTTTTGTTATTGGTGGTAGTCAATTATGCTGGTCATCTGCTTGCAGTCAACCATTTCAGTGAAGACAGATGCAAAGGGAAAAACCATTAAGCCTTAGGTCTCCTCAGCATCATCTGTCAATATCCTTCCCTCACTGCCACGCAGGGGAGCAACCTTTTCTTTGCTCTTCCTTTTACTGCTAATGCAATTACACAATGATTTATTGTCATCTTTAAAGCTCCCCGCTACTTTTATTTCACATTATGCCTTGGCCTTTCTGATTTTGTCCCTGTATGCTTGTGCAAACTGACCACATTTTGCATGTGTTTCCTCATGTGTCTGAGGTCAGAGGATGGTCATATATCAGTCAACTGACCACACGTGTATATCTCTAGCAGATAAGGCAGGACTGTTAATACTCTTCTTTTAATGACTTGAAAAAGGTGGATATCTAGCATTTCAATTTAAAATTATATTTACACAGCACTGACTTTTTTTTAAAATGTGCTTAAGTTTTGCATGAAATGGGGAGAAATGAGGAAGAGGAGGTGTGTTTCTTATTTACAAGCTGTGGCTGTCAGTGGCCAGGATTATCCATTGTGCACAGTGATCCTTTGGAATGATTTTCCCAGGAAAGCAGATGGCTTTGCTGAGAGGTGGTTATAACTGTGATAACTGTCTACCTCTAATCATGGTAAGAAAAGCTAAGTGTCATATGCCAGTTCAGAGTGAAATCACAGTAATGTCTATAATCAAGGTACCCTCATTAGAAGGGTAGTTGTCAGAAAAATTCTGCTTGGCTCCGGACAAAGGTCAAAGAAAAATATAGGAGAGGACAAACTCCCATATTGACTTGATTGCCAAAATTAGAAAAAGGGCCATTAAAGCCCTGGAGGCAGTTGAGGAGGTTGGGGGAGGAACAGTGAGACCTGGCGTGCTGTGCCTGCAAGGTATTTTTCACTAGCAAAGAAGGAGGGGACAAATTTGACAAGATCTGGCTGCTGGCCAATGCACTTTCTGACCTCTTTATTAGAAACGATATCTGGCAAAAATTGGGCTGAATGTGTTCATCCCGCTGGACTAACTTGAACAAGCTGACTGGCTTTGTAAATGTGTTGTTGTTTTTCTCTGTTTCCAATCCATCATCCCAGCGCATGCCAGTCTGATGGTAGAAGAACTGAGAACTGGCAGCCGTGAATGGCTTGTCATTAAGCTTCTGTCCTTACACAATGCTGTTTCTATCCTTAATAAACATTGTCAGCCATCTCACATATGTGGAACTGCAAGCGTTCAATACTGATTTTGTAAATGAGTGAGTCTCGGTGGAAAAGATGAGGGTGTGGATTATCACTTGGGCAATAGCTGAATCCTGGCAGCAGCACGAGGATTAATTGAATTGACCAAGCAATTGCATACAAGAAACAGCAGCCAACTTTTTTTCTGCTCTTAGGGGAGGACGTTGCTGCCATTGCAATGGCAAATGTAATGTACTAGCCATGAATATCCTTTCCATGCTGTGTTCATCAATTAAGATAAGTAGTGATTTTTTTGCAAGGACCTAAATCACTAATATGAAAAAATCCAAACAAAGGAGACTGTATGTCCCAGGGGATTTGGGATATATTTATGATATATTTATATTTTACTCCTAACTTTAGATGAAATTAGAGTTTATTTCTTTTGACAGCTTTGCTTATTCAGTTTTACCAACAACAGCTCATCCAGCTGCACAGATTTGATTTTTCTGTTGATGAAAAAAGTTAAAGTTTAGTTCAGAGAACTGCTGTAAACATTTATCTCAGGATGGAATTGAATCCCAAATAAATATGGGATTAATATTAGTACCCACATATGACTTACATTGCTAAATGCTCTTTCTGGTCAAGGAAGGGCTGCTTGTCCTTGGTAGAGCCTGGAAAAGGGTTTGGCTTCAGCTTAAGATGTCCATCTTACAGATGTTCAACTGAACTGTGTGCTGGGCCATGCAGCAGCTGCCTGATGTGGCTGAATCTTGACCAGCTCTCCTGGGAGTTCAAAACGTACCTTGACACCTAAATTTAGGTGTCTAAAACAGTAATTGCCTTCATCTGAAAGCTGAATATCCCTCACAGTTTTTAAAAAGGGAACAAGGTAGCTGCTGTTTGCTGGGGCCAGCCATGCAAAAGCTTTTGCCTTCTTTCTGTGACCACCATTTCATGTGCATAGGAATTGCTGTACAATGGGTATGTCTATCATTACTGGATTAGCTTACAATGAAAAGCTCTTCTAACAATTATAGGAAGTTCTGCAGCTAACAATATTGTCATTTGAAGCACTTATCATTAGCTTTTGAATTGAATGGCACACAAATGCATGAGGATAGTTTATACTGAACATTATAATTTGAGTCTCAAAAGTATGACAGTGTGTTGTTGACATTTTCAGTATTAACACTTCAGCAGGAAGGGTTTAGAAACTTCTTGGGATAGCTTTTGTATTTTTAAAAGTTCAGTTTAAACACTGAAAAACTGATTAGCAGTTTTTGCAAAAAATCTTTGATGATGGAAAGAGTTATGTGAATGCTAAGCATTAGCATTATAATTTTTATCAAACCTCCACAAAATCCTTAGGAAGGGCATAAATCCTCAAAATTACCTGATCTGAAATCTCAGATATATGCATTTTTATTGTGCCATGTCATGGAAGAATACAATTGAGTGAAGACAGCTTAATACACTTATCCACATTATGAAACCAAAGCGCTGTGGTCAAACGCTTCTCCAGATCCTGGATTTCATTAGCAGGGGTGTTGCTGATTAGGGCTGAAGCACAGAGTTCTAGATTCTCATCTGTGCTGCACAGTGTGTTTACATAACCATTTTAATCTTCCCCACAACAGTCTGCACTGGCATTTCCCATATAGATACCTGACGTGGTGTGTGCTAACAAATGATTTAGGTTGGATCAGGCACACTCGAGTACACAGAGGGGTCAGCATAAAATATAGCATCACATTAAGTTCAGGTCCTTATATAAAAACATATTCAGAGTTAGAAGCTATTACAATTCAAAAGGCATAGTGCAATATTCAGATGAGAGCTCTTATTCTTTTCAAGAATATGCCTACATATTTTGTCCTGGACGTTTGGTTCCTTCAAGTTGAAAGACGTAATGTTTAAATATGGTACGTCCTTGAAAAGACAAACCCAAATATATTTTAAACAATATTAAAAAATATGCTAAACAATCGAAGTACCTATACTTTTGTCATGTGGAAGTGGTAGGATTTTCACACTGGCTTAAATGTAAAGCACAAAAAAATAATTAAGATAAAATGTCTGAACATTTTGGGTTTCAGTATAGTTGGACATCTTATACCTTTAATTTTAGTGTTATGCTTTGTTAAATGTTATTGCAAACAGTTACTGAGTACTTTGTTTATAATTAACAAGAAGATTAATGTGTTTAGACTCTGATTTGTAGTACTATGTATGTATTAATACATTGTATTAGCAATTGTAGAAAATACTCTAAAACTTTTCCTGGTGGATGTGAGCGTAATTACTTCCATAACACTTCAACAATCAGTTCTTTCCCACTTGAATGGGAATAAGAATCCCTCATGGAGCCATGCATGGGAAAACCTGAATGCTCTGGCTGCAAATGGCTCAGCATCCAAACTATTAAAGAGCCAATAAGCAAATGCAGGAGAAAAGATGTTTCACATGAAACAAGGAACACTCATGTCTGCACCTGTGGGGAATGATGTGATCTTCATGGTCAAAAGTCACAGAAGTTCACTGCCTTCTCCCCTAGCAGTTTGTGTAGCACAGGCAGATATCACCTGTAACCACCAGGTAATTCTGTTTTATAAGCACTTCAGGTAACAATGTTTTCTTCTGATTGAATTACTCCATCCCGCATATTGTTACACTGTCTGAATTCATGCACTGAAATTTTGGCTATCTAAAATTCAGGGATTTTTTTTTTTCCTTCAAATTGGTGTCGGACAGTGTTCCCATATGTGATGATAAATTGTCCATTAAAGGAAAATTAAAGCTACCAATGTCTAAGAAATTGCTGATTTCCTTTGCTTCTCCCATTCAGAGGACAAATATCAGTAGATAAATACATTTCTTCACAGAGTATTTTATACTGGGCGACAAATTGGGAGGTAAACTACAGTGAGAGGAATCAACATGCACAGGTGATTTCCAGACCTGCTTTTCCTCCTACATAGATACCTTTTAAATGATTAAGGCTGTAACACTTTGGAATTAGCAGCTTTGGGGTATAGGAGAATGTAAAATATATATTTTTATTTTAAAATAGACCTGCAGAAACCCTGTTTAAGTTTGAAATTAGTTTTGTATTTAAATTTGAGTCCCTCTCCCCTGTAAATTAAATAAAAACCAATTCCAGTCTGATGTTGCTGAAATTGTAGAGGAAAATTCTCTCAGCTGATTAGTGTTATAGTTTTCACTTCCATTTTTCCCTATTAAAATAAAAAACAACCAGTAAAGAAAATAATTTTGTATTTGCAAAATTAAAAAGTTATGTTAGTTTAAGTCCGACTTATAAAAACATTTTTTATTCTTTTCACTGTGATTGAACTTGAGACATATAAAGGGATCATTGAACCATCAATGTAGATGTGTCTGTCTGTTGAAGGTAATTCAATCAGTTGTGTCCCAAGTCACTATCTGTGATCAATACTTTCAGGATTTGTGGGGGAAAACATGTCTGTGTATCCATGCCATCCCTGTATTCCCTTATTTTTTATGGTAGTCTTTGTTAGTGTAAATAAATAGTTTGCTTGGGACTCACTCTGAGGAAGAGACATTTCTAATATTCACGTACCAGCTCAGGGCTGGATTCACATGCTTGAACACAGATGGCTTGTGTCATTTGGGCTGTCCCAGTCTCTGAAACTTCAGCATGAGCTGGGGGAGTCCTTGCCCAGCAGCCACAAGTCCACCAGGATTACCTGGGGATGTCAGGTGGCCAGAGCTGCTAATGTTTGAGCAGCTCAGTCNGGGGGAGTCCTTGCCCAGCAGCCACAAGTCCACCAGGATTACCTGGGGATGTCAAGTGGCCAGAGCTGCTTATGTTTGAGCAGCTCAGTCAAGGCTGGGTGTCCAAGCTCCTGAGCAAGACCTAAGGAACAGCATCAAAGGTGTCTCTGGAGTGACTCCTTTCATTCTCTGACACATGGATGGTCCCTAACTCTGGAGTCTGCTGCCATCAGCTCCTGGCCACTGTAAGGGGAGCCTGCACATGTGGCTGCTTCTGAGCTCCCCTGCTGCTGGCACTAAGATCTCATGACTTTATCTAGTCTGAATCCCACCTTTTGTGTATCCCCTTCTGTTTTTCCAAATCTAATCTTAAAGGGGTCGTTTTAAAATTTCCAAGAATGTCAAAGTTGCCTAACTTTAAGGCTTTTCTATTTTCAGAAGAGTCGGGGCTTGCTTTCAAAGGCTTTGAATAGGCTGCTTTTGTTAAAAATTGGCAAACAAGGTGTCTTTGGAAATGGCACACAGAAGAGATGGACAGAGCTGTAGTCTGCATGGATGGATGCTGTCACACTGTAGCCATGGCTGTATTAGATGAAAAAGGAGCACATTTTACTAATGGAAGGGAGGAGACAGCTTCATTTTGCGATGATGACAGAGCATTAAATCGGTCTGGGGTGACAGTGTAAAGGGGGGGCGTGGTCAGTTTGCTGTGCATATGTGTGTGCAATACATCAAATTTTATAAAATACCAAAGAGACCTTGAAGCCCAGATCAAATTTTTGTAATAGCTTTATGTGCTTTTGAAAATATGACCTGTGCTCGATTTGTGCTTGTCAGATTCCTAAATGTCATCTGTTTCTATCTGTCACTTTTTATCACACAGCTAAATTAGTGCACATAGATATAAACCCTGTCCAGCATCACCTTTCATTTGTAACTTTAACAAAAGGCACATGTTTTACTTTCCGAGACGATGCAGCCTGCTTTTGAGAGATACCAGATTCAGTTTGTTTATATTTTTTAAAAAGCATGCACATCTCAAAAAAATCATACAAGAATCTGCTTTTGCTGTTTACCGCATGCATGCAAATACAAATATATCTGTGTATCCTATCCCTACACAGTTTTTAAATTCTGAAAAAAATATTATTTCTGTAGTATTAAGCTAAGAAAGTACATTAAAATTCCTCGCTAAATGCGTTAGAACCATAAAATCTGGTAAGTTTTGATGGAGTGCAATACAATATCAATCGTGTCAGGCCAGGTAGTAGCATAGGCATCCTAAGAAGTATGAAAAAATGGATTAACTCCGTTTACCAGCAGCTATGGCTAGTCATTATTTAGCTAATAATGAAACAAAAGACAACAGATAATCAGACGTACTCCTTAAAGACCAATGTTGATTGTAGCATTGTTTCAACCTAGGCTTCAATGTCCAAAGTACACTTGAGACCTCATGGCAAACTGAAGCTGGAAACCTTCACTGGTTTCCATTAAGACAGGCTACCTAAAATGTCTGCTAACTGCTGCTTTCAAATGCCTCGGGGGGGACACCCATCGGTTTCAGCCTTCTTTTGATTTTGCAGAATCCAAGCGAAAACGCGAGAATTCCGAGAGAGACAAGCTCGGGAACGTGACTATGCAGAGATCCAGGATTTTACCCGGGCGTTCGGCTGCGACGCGGATCCGATGTACGCCGGGATCGCCGCCTATGATCCCCCAGGCAGTGGCACAGGGGCCATGAACGCCCGGCCGCAGAGCCCCAGGGAGGGACAGACCGTGGAGGCCCTGTACGCCCAAGTGAAGAAACCACGGAACTCAAAGTCTTCACCTGTAGACAGGTAGGTGCTGCACATCAGTCCACACACCCCTCAAAATCTGCCCTCGTATTGCTTTTTGTCGTGGGAGATGTCTGTCCACATCAGGGCTGCGTTTTTATTAATGGCCTTTTAGAGCCTTGGTGTAGAACAGTGTTGAACTCACTCAAATGAACCTGTTACAGAATGGGATGGGAAAGTTATTCACTGCAGAGCAACTGCATTTCTTCTCTTTCTTCAGATGGTTCAGAATTTTGGAATCACTGTTGGCTATAATTAGAATTCAATTCAAATTTTTAACAATCAGGTTTATTTGTAAAAGCTATAGCAGATGTATTTGTGGAATACATTTCCCATCTATTTACATCTGTTACAAAATCTCTAAAAGGTCACTGTTGTTACAACAAAAATGGGTTAAAGCTTACATGGATTCCAGTCCTACTGTAGTCCTAAACTTCAGTCTAACAGATTGAGCTTTTTTATTAAGCATAGACCAAGTGAGCAAATTGTAATCTTCACTCATGAGTTACTTCTTGGGTTGTAGCTCATGATTTGTACTCTTCCTGCAGTTATATTATCTGAACTGTGTCTTGCTTGGTTTTATGCTGAAAATGGGCAAAATTCTGGTTTCTGTTGATGAAGTTCTGAGTTCATTTGAAAACCTGAAGCTAAAACAGGCATGTAAAATAAAGTAAAAACAGTGAAAGGCAGAATTCACAGATTTTTTTTGTGCTTTAATGGTGAAAATACACCTGTTTTTTTGGCTTACTATTATAAACTTGTAGTTCTATATTTTCTCAGCATTACAAAAATTAACACTAAAATCCTAGTGCAAGATATATTGTTTCCTCATTTGGGAGTTATTTATTTAGTTTATTTTGTTTTCTAACTCAATCTTTCCAGCTGAAAAATACTGAGTTTTCATTTAAATCAGCAAAGCAGTGTCTTTGTGTGCAATGTTTGAGATCTGTATAGCTTCTACATGAGCAATGGCATTCACCTTGCATATTCTGTTCTAGGTGGTAATGGAGTAATTTATATTTTAGCTAAATATCTAAAACTCTTTGAGGACTAAGAGTATTGTATTTGACCCTCCACTTGATCTATTTTGCAGTTTCTTTACATAATATTGATTGAATATATGTCCTCTAATATGACAAAAAAGAAAATCTCAGATGCATTGTGGAATGCTTACCCTTTTACTAAAAATTGGTTGCACTGCTCCCTTTTTATTTTTGCAATCACACTGTTCTCTTGCATTGTGTAAAAGGTCTACTTTTCACAGTAAATGAAATTAACTTATATATTGTGTATGTATGTACATTATTTCAGCGAAGGAAGAAAAATAATGTTAAAAGGTGACGGCTTCATCTTGTCCTTGAAATTTTGTATTCCTTAACCTTATATTGGCTGGCACTGGTGTACCCAGGTGCCTGACATTTCAGCACTTTTGTGCCTTTGGAAATCAAGATAGCTTGGTTGGATATGTCTGCCACGTGGTGACTCTCATGGCTGTTTTTGTTAGACCAAAGGCAGTGTTTCATGCTGGAGTTGAATGGCATCAATGTCACATCAACAAAAAAAAAGTTCTTTGATACAAACCTGGCACGGCAAAATAGGAGACCTGTGTGACCCAGTTAACTCTGTGTGGTGGCTGATAAAAGAGCCAGGAGAGAGTGAGTAAAGTGGCAGATAATGGAGTGCCGGGGGAATCTAATGTTAATCAGGTGGGTAGGACTGAAGAGCAGTGCAGTAGTTTTGTGCATTCAGGCTGCTCCCGGAGCACGGAGGGTCCTGTCTCTCACAGCTGGATCACGCTGTGACAAAAGGAAAGACCCAGCACACACAATGGGCCTGAGCAAAGGGATAAAATGCAAGTGGGGTGCTAGAAATGGGGCATGAAAAACCAACCCTAGACGTGTGATAAAGGGGGACACATTTGACAAGAAACACCCAGAAAGAAATATTTAATTCAGATGTAAAAATATTATTGTTTGCTCTAGGTGTACTCTGAAATACATGTTCAGGGGTCTGAGGCATGAAGGTCTCGTGTATAAGCTTTCTTTCCTCTCTCTCCTCCCATCTTTATCAACAACCAAGCTGTGGAGATGGTGAATCCCACCTGATTAGAGGAGACCTTCTGGGGAATGTTGCAGTGATGTGCACAATCTCAGCCTCAAAGTTACCTCTTCCAGAAGCTGGGTCTGTACTTTGGGCCTAGTGCTGAGAGAGTGTCACAAAATCATATAATAAATAGTTTGGGTTGGAAGGGATCTTAAAGATCACCTGATTGGGCATGGAGGAGGTGTAACAGCTGTGAGGGAGCAGCTTTCAGTTGTCCTCAAAGTGTGTGAGGGATGTCTGGGAGCTTGACATTTGTAATGTTCAGCATGAGAGCCTGGATTGTGGCTGAGGTAGCTTACCAAAGGCTGCTCTGTTTTTTACAGGCTTTATCTTATGTATATATACACAGAAAGGATCATCTGAGCATTGTTCTAAAGATCAGTTGTGACCATGTGGACCTGAGGTGCTTGTTAACTATTTTGTCTCCTTGTCTGTAGAATACCCATCTCCACACTCCATGTGCATTGCAACCTCTTTCATGCTATCCCTTTCCAGCAGTGAGATCTTCCTCTTTCACTTGGCATCTCCTATGATGCCCCTTTTGACACCAAGCATCCAAGTGCCTCAGCTCAAGGCTCTTCTCCATGGAGCTCTCTTCTCTGCAGTCTGATTTATTCTGATAATGCTACAAGAAATTTGATGAGAAATAGTTGGTTGCAGTTCTGCATCCTTAAAATATTGTGTATATGAGTGTTCACCTGTGGTGAGTGTTATTTTCAATGTGTTTTACTTCTTCACCCTCCCATCCTTTCCTTTCTTCTGGATGTTTCAGAGCTTACCCAAGTAGAAACTCTTGCTTCCAGCCTTTGTGGATGGAAAGAGAAATCACTCACAGTATGTTACCCTTGTGCTGAGCTGCCAGGAGCTGGAAATGGCCAGGCTGTCTCAAATCTTTAGCACGTTCATATTAAAAGCAGCATTGTTTATATGGGAAATGTTATTTCTATTGAAGTTTGGTGCTTAGTGCCAAACAAAATCTGACATTTAAGTATGTCCAAAAGGTTATTTAAAAGTCTGTTACAAAGGAGCCCATAAAAAAATGTCCTATAATAGTTTGCATACCATTGCTGAACACTTATGACAAATTTTTTTGTAACTTGCAAGAGAATTACTGTGGCTGTGTGTGAGGCCTTGTCAGGGTTTGTTTTCCTTTAATATTCCCTCAACTTCCCTATTACTTTCATCAACACTTGCCACCAACTGTTGTAAGTTTAACTGTGTCATGGCAAATAGTGAATAGCAAAGTGGAGGACAAGTATGTAAGCTGCTTATCAGTGTAGATAGATAGTACAAAATGGTAGGAAGCACGTGGTTATTCCTTAAACTTGGTCTGTCCATTCCTCTAAATAGAAAGTAAATCATATAATGTCAAAATACAGCAAAGGACAAAAAGATGTTAACTCACTCATTGGAGACATGCACGGCTACATGTGTGTAAGTGACAATGTTTTACCCAATTTTACTGACAGTGGCTATTAAAAAAACCTAACCTGTAAATAGTAAATGCTACTCAAATATATCGTTACAGGATGTGAAATTGGTTTAGAATTACTTTAATGCAGATTTATATTGGATCAGAGTTCAATTGTTAATGGATATTGGTGAGGTTTAGAGGGGAAAATGTTGCTTGGTTTTGGTTTGGTTTTTTCAGTGATTTTACCAGTCATAGATGCAGGACTAAAAGAAGTTGTTTTCTGTTCTTTTTCCTAGAGAATCAAAGCAGATTGTCTTTCTTAACAGGGGAGTTTATTGCTCAGAAGAAAGGAAGCCCTAGCAATAAATAAACAAATAAATAAATATGTTGGAAGAGATTGATGATCAGCCTAGCTCCATATACATGAGCTGCCCTTGTGACATCAGCTCCATCCAATGCACTGATAGCAAATAGAGACAGGCTGCTAAGAACTTTTTCACTTCTGTGTTAGGCATTGATGGAGTGAAGCAGAGGTGGAATGTATAATCTATGTTTATTTTACCATTCAGGAAAGAGGTGTCTCAAGAACATAGTTCTTGAGAATAAGGCTTTCAGCTTAGCTGAAAAATGTCTCTGGTATGTTTTGCATTACAGAGAGGAGAAGCTGAACGACTGATCAATACTGCTTTTCATGTAGATGACAAGGATGCCATACAGTGGGGCTCTATGGCAATCACCTGACATCCATAGCTGAGCAAGACAACTCTTAATGGCTGTCACTCTGTAATCACTTCCCACCAAGAGTGCATTGTCCTGAAATAAAATTGAAATAAAATTGAAATAAAATAGGCACTGTGCTGCTGTAAATCTAAATAGCTTGAAAATAGTAGGTTAGACTCCTCCAGCTTGCTGAGGACATTTTAATGGAAACATAAATACCATAATCATATGCTTTTTGCATGCATTTTGCCATTAAAAGAAAAAACCTTCATTTTAGAAGGGAGACCTTTATGAACTGGTTTATTTTCTATGAGGAGTAGAATCAAGTTCTGTCAAAGGAATATCTGGGAACTGAAAATAACCCCACTTCCTTTAACTGTCATCTGCTTAGTGCAAAGAGGCAAGATTGGTTTTTTTCAGATCGGGTCACATACTTTGCTTGCTGCTTTTCCAAAAAGAAAGGGAGAACATTTTATTAAGTTGTTAACTTTGATTCTCCCAGTAATATCTTTGTGCTTAAATTGGCATGAGAGTAATGAAACCTGGAAACTGCATAGAAACACTCTAATATAATAAAAGAATATGTAAAAAGTGAAATAAGCAGACCCTGTCTTTCTAGTGTGTATAAAATAACTCTTAGCAATACCAGAATGGGTCATGAAAGCTATGAAATACTATATTGCTGTGCTTGGATAAATATTTGTTAAAAAAGCAGGCTCTTGTGCAGCTATATTAAACTTCTTTATTAGCAGTGTCAGTCAAACGAGTGTTCCTAAGTCTATGGGATCATTTATGTGTAGGAATCTGAGCTTACTGCCAGGCCCACCAGAGATAGAGATAGGAGTTATTACTCAGGCTGATGCATCCTGTAAATGCTAGGATGTTTCTTAGATGAAGAGATTTTTTGATGATTCTGGAAGTTGACTTGAAGAGCACTTTCATGAAGGGAAAGGCCACGGCACTGCAAACCATCTATCCAGTGACATTTAAAACCTGCGGAGCTGTGCAGAAGGCTAACAACCTATATTGAATAAGATTATGAGTAAGCTCTTCCCTCCTACCTCTGTTTACTTCTCTTTGCCAATCTGGAAGTGTTTTCCTATCTCCTGGATCCCTTGTTCTTCCCTGTTTATCACTCTCTGCCATCAGAGCCCTGCAGATATCATGCTAAAGGGGAAAGTCCGACTCATGCAGAAAAATATGTTGAGAATACTCAGGTTGCAGCATTTCAGAGCAGGGACTTCCTTGTTTTGCAAACTCTGTAAGTAATTGGTAATGTTTCAGAAATTAAAAGTCATGGGTTTGAATTCCTTGCCTTCCAGTCAATGTCGCTCTTTTGTGGCACTATGAAGCTTCATTCCTGTGAGAATCTGACTTCTGGAAAGACTTTCCTGGCCTAGGAAATGGCACATGTGCCATTATGGAATAATCAGACTCTCCAAGGCAACCTGCCTGGAGAGCTGTGGGTTAATGAACTGTTTGCAGTTCTCTAATGTGTAAAACTGAAAATAATACTTGGAAGTCATTGTGGTATTTTTCCTCCTCTGTCTGTTATAACCCAGAGAAGGATTAGTTAGAGCCTCTGTGAGACTCTTCGTGGGGTTTAATTTCACTTTAGAGCGAACACATTGGGTTTTTTTGTCTCTCTACCCTTCATCCTATAAGCCAGTAATCCTTGCCCCCAGGACTGCCTAAAAATTAGCTTGGTCTCTCATAGACCCATATATTTAGAACCCAATAGACACTATTAGCATTGGCATTTTATTATCTTAGGTTGGTTGTTTTCTTTTGTTCTTCCATCTTGATAGAATATAAGACAAGTTTTAATATAAATTCATGAGGATTTATGTAGGCTCCCTATTGTGAAAGTATGCAATTGCACTCCCCTGTTTGGGTTACCACTTTGGTGGAATAAATGGCAGACTTACAGTGAACTCTATTCAGGTCTCCCATTTTAATTACTTGGAAGTCCTGGTCTCTCTCTGCATAGATAGCAAGCCCTGATACTGTTGTGAGAACCACATCTTTCTCCATTTACCACAGCCACAGCCTCACTGAAACCCCAGTGGTTTCCCTTCCCCTTCCTCGTGCAGCCTGAAGTGTGACAGCTATTTGTTTGTTTTCACAAAAGCAGCTGGTGTTAGTACCTCTACAAATGGTTGCAGTGGGCAAATGCACAGCGAGATAAGAGAGATGAACTTCCCACTCTGGGTTACAGGAGCAGGAGGTGAAGGGGGGCCCTCCCAAACGTGCCCTTGGTGCCCGTGTGCTGGGAGACTGTGGATGGGGTCCAGCACTGGGACTATCTGCATTGCTGCATGATTTTCAATTCCTTTAAGTGCTGAGAGTGATGAGAGACTGTTTATAAAAGGGGGGTCAAAGCCTGTCATTTCAATACAATATTTTAATAATTTAAATACATTTATTTTAATCACGCGTAGTATTTTTTGTTGGTGTGTTAGTACAATTTGCACACAGAGATCAGTTGAGTGTTTTGTGGCTTGGATTAAAAAAGAGAAAAACCTTTGCTTTTTTTTTCAGATGGTAGAAGTTAATATTTAAGTTAAAAAAAAAAAAGAAGGAAAAAGGAAACTATAATTATGTATCCTAGCATGTAAGAAACATGATGCAAAAGCTAGAAAAGGCCATCAAATGTCTTGGGTATCAAATGGTTATTGTATGGCTTGAGATTGCAGTCCAAAAACCCAGCTGTGTGTACAACATCTTTTTTTCCCACTAATGCCATCAATGCAACTTGAAATTCCTCATCCTGAGAAAATTATGGGGAATATTTGAGTACACAAAGCTGAAAAAGCAAAGGCTTTCCCATTCATTAAATCAAGTGCTTTGATCCTACCGGTGTAAACTGCTAAAATCTGTTCTTTGCAAGCCCTACTAACCAAAATTTGGATTGCAAGCTGATGTTGTGCCTCACTTGAACACCATAATTTAATCAGTTTAATTTGTTGTTGCTGTTGAATGTGGCCCTTACTAAATAGAATACAAATTTATGATCTTTTTTGTCTTTTATGTCCCTCCAGTCGACCCATCTGTTGCTCTGGTGAAGGATTCAGGCTTCTCCTTTCCAAGCATTTGAAGAGCATGGGGTTTTTCATTTTAGATTTGTCTGGTTATGGGAGAGGGGTGCACAGGAAGAGCTTGGAGAGAGTCCTGTGTTTTCATGAAATCTTGGCTTTTTACTTTCTAAAATTAAATATGCAGTTTGAAGTTAGATCTTTAATGTAGTTTAATGGATGAGCAGTAAAATGTTCTAATATTGGAGGGTTTGAAGAGGCTTTCCTTCTTTTCTATTTTTATGAATGATATCTCCTTCACAGATGAGACAAACTATATTTAACTACACTGTTTATCCTTATGGCCAGTCTTGTTTGTTTATGTGACCTACAAATCATCCTGCTTATGGTCAAAGTACTTTGTCACTGGAGGAAGTGGTGGAGTCTGATTGTGTGGAGGAATCCTCTGCAGTGAACTTCAGGAAGGAAAATAGCATCACTTCATATAGGTTGCAGGGAGAAGTGGTTGATTCCTTTTAACATGTTGTAAACTCATTGAATGAATGAGTATGAAACATACCACACTGGCAGCCCTGGAAACTGAGAAATTGCTGAAAGATGTCATTTCAGTTTGTTCTTGGTTGGAAAGCTGAAAAACAGTGCTTTTCCACTCATCACTCAGAAAGCAGTGTATGTTCCTGCAGCCTTGTACTTCATGATATATTGTTAAAGAATTGGTTTATAAGGTGTTTGAAATCTTGTTCCTTAAGGCTCAAACACTGTTTTGTGAAACATTGAAAGGTTTCTTGCATGACCTATTTTATATGATTGGGTATTTCTGAAGAACATCAGACTTACTTCTAAAATCAGACTTGCCATGAAATTTTTTTCATTCTTTAAAATACTTGTGGCATTTAAATAGCTTTTTAATTCGATGTGTTCATAGCACTCTTTCTTACATGATGGATATATCAAATGTTATTATGGTAAATAGATGACATATTTGTAATGGATAGGTAATTTCATCTACCCGGAGTTTAGACAGCGATATAACATATAAAACTTAATTTATGAAAGAAAAAGCAGAGGAGTGGATTTTGCTTCATTTTAATTTGTGCGTATGGTTTTGTAGCAGTAATGCATGGCATGCCTGAGTTGCATTGCTTTCTGTAACAAAATGTCTTCTGTGTGCAACAATTCATTGTTGATTACAGCCTTCCCTCATTCCTAGGTTTCCATTTAAAAGGAAACATAGTACAAACTGGGACAAAAAGAGAACACATAATTTCTACCCACAGCATCTATAAAAACCAATTAGAATTAGACTTCAAGGGATGTGAGAACTAATGTCCCTCAGACTTTTCATTTCCACTTATCTTTGGGATGGGAAGAGCTCTGACCTGGCAAACAAAGAAGACAGAAAATATTAGCATGGGTCTTTATTTCCCAAGACACAGTTCATGGCTCATTAACAGTGGTGGTATATGTGACTGTGCTGCAGAGAAACCAAGTAGAAGTTGCCTGTCGTTATTTTGTAATTGTGTTAGTAGATATAGTATGAAAAAAAAAGAAAGAAAAAAGGAGAAAAAGAAGGTTTGGCTGTGTATTATTTTGTAGATCATCTTAAACTGTGCTGTGTCTGCCAGCCTAAGATAAACTCTATGCATATTGGCTAAAACGTCAAATTAACTCACCCATTTTTAGGATTGCTGAATGCCCATCAAGGAATGGAGGGTTGTGCTGAAGCTGTTTTAATTAGCAAAGTGTGATTTAAAGGTTGCTAAAATCAAAAAGAGCTTATTCATTTTTCATCAATAATAATTTTTCTTAATATTTCATCAAAACCTGCTGATTCGGAGACCACCTTCTGGGCTTTGATTCATTAGGACTGCAGACATAATTTAATTTTTTTCCCTTTCCTCATTCTGTGATATGCTCTTTCATCTTTGAGACATTGTTAAGATGTTTCTAACATTCAGAGATTGCTAATTGATCCAACTTTTTTTGAAACTGTACTTAAGACAGAGGCTTCTTTTCTGTGGAAACAATTTTTCATGCATTTGCTTTTATCATTGTTTTTTTCAATCTCTGTATCTGATAAAGTATAAGTTCTCAAATAGACATTGAAAATGGAGGACATGTATGATTTTATATATGACAAGCGAAGCAATAATATTAGAGACATGATAGAGGGAATTTAAAAGAGTTGGTAGAGTTACTAAGATTGTGCAGTTACTACATTAGGCCTTTATAGTTCATCTAGAACTAACTTGATATTAAAACAGTGCTGTAAGTAATGTTTTTTTGTCTAAATCTTTGGGGGATCATGGAGAAGAGCAATTATGGGAATTTATGCAAAGGCATTTTGTGAAAGGATGTACAATTAAAAGAAATTGCTCCTTTCACTTTAGTTGGGCTGTTCATCTAAGTTTTGTCTACATTATCGCACTCTGGTAATTTCTAGTCCCCAAATGCATTTCTGTTACTATTTTAAGTTGAGCTTCATAACCTGTTTCTTCTTGGAAGATTTCCCTGTAGAATAGCATCTGGAAAACTTCCCATCTGGGTACCTTGTTAAAACAAGTGAGTGGTTACTCAGCAGAGTGGGCTGGAGCAGTCCAAGTGCCGTGGGCTGTACCCTGATCCTTTCCTGTGAGTGGTTGGAAAAGTGTCACAATCTTCATTTTCCTTTGCTCATCTCAGTTGTGAAGTGTGTCACACTGAGTGGGTGCACCTGATGTCCATTATATGAAGGCACAGTGGATTAGAGAAGGGCCATC
Organism: Thryothorus ludovicianus; assembly: GCA_013397245.1. Taxonomy (NCBI): domain Eukaryota; kingdom Metazoa; phylum Chordata; class Aves; order Passeriformes; family Certhiidae; genus Thryothorus; species Thryothorus ludovicianus. The sequence continues at coordinate 1,168,078 of VZTB01011867.1, read as the reverse complement.
ATTTTCTTTTTCCTCAATTCAGTCTAATTAGAATTTCAAAAATGTCCTCTACATCTTGCTTTGATGGCCAGAGCTGTTGTTTGTCCTGTGAAGCCACACTGAACAGTTTATGCAGACTGAATGTCATTAGCTTTCATTAGTTGCACTGTTCTGCTTTAAAAAAAATTGCTGCAGCTCAGGAGGTCAGAATTTAGCAGGAAAACAGGTAAAGCCAACATACCATTCAGTGTCAGAAATAATCCTACTTTGTTGGAGTTCACACTTACATCTTTTATTATTCCTTCTCATGGCTCAGATGCCTCCATCTTTTGTGTAGCATGTCATATGTGTGTGTCCACATTCAGCAGAGCACATGCCCATGTGCAGAATGAAATGCAGATGCAAGAGTGTGTTCAGCTGTGGAAGAATTTTTATGTGCGCATGTTTGTGTCTGTCTGTATGTTTTTTTATTTAGGAAATCTCTAAGAATTCCTCTGCTCCAGAGGAAGTGACCTCCAGAAGTCACTAGTCCAACCCCCTGCTCAGAGTGGGTTTGGTCAGGTCAGGTTACTCAGGGCTGCATTTGTGTCCTGAATATCTCTGAGGATGGAGATTTCATTCGCCTCCCTGGGTGCCTGTACCAGTATTTGATCAGCTTCATGCTAGCTAGAAAAACAAAGGGAAGAATAAAAAGCTTTTCAAACCAGAATTTCCTGTGCTCCTGTTTGTGTCCATTTTCTCTCATTCTAATGCTGTGCAACTCAGAGAGGAGTCTGGGGTGTGTGTAAAAAATAAACTAAAAAACCCAACCAAAATTAATTAATCACTTCATGTGATACTTGGAATATGAAACAAAAGATTAAAATTTTTCATGCATCAAAATAATTTTTTAAATAATAAGGATTACCTTACAAAATAATTGTTATCATTGAACTTCTCCTTGAATGATTGCAAATGTTGACTTTTTTACCTATTGTATTTTCATATTTCAGAATACACTTAACTACATGTCTCGTTTCTCCCAAATTATTTGGAAAACATGTACTGTCTTTTTCTCTACCACACTCTCAAAACTTGAAAAATAAGTCTTGAGAACAAAGTATAACTCTTGATTCTTCTTTAAATAAAGGAAGCTGAATAGGAGGCTGCCTTTTCTCCTTTAATTCACAGGTTTGGTATTATGCTTACAGCATTCAGCTCCACCAAAAATGATGCATCCTAAAGTACCCTTAAAAATGACTCAGGGCTGTGTGTGTTGTTGGATTGCTCCTTACACATACTTGGTTCTGCTAGGGCAGGATTGCTGCTGTGTGGGGTGTGTGGCTCTGACAGCCTCTCTTTTGCTGAAGGATTTTCTATGTTTCCCTTTTAACACTGAGGTTCTGCACCTCATCTGCACAATTTCCTGGACAAAAAGAGATTGTAATTCCCAGAGAAATGATGCTGTGTTGGCAGTGAATTCTGAAACAAAGGCTTCCGAGCATTTCTCAAAGTCCTGCTTGCTATGTTCATTCTGGGCTGGGATTTGCAGATGGTGAGTGCATTGCAGGAACGGAGGCTCAGGAGACACAGGATCTCCCGTGGAGCTGAAGGGGCACACCAGAGGAAAGGGGGGGAAATGAAACAACTCTCCTGTGGAGATCAGGAGTGCTGCAGGATGGAGATCAGGGAGAGGAAGCTACCTGCTGAGCATGCTGGGACAAAGAGGAGCCAGCTATCCTCTCACCTGCAGGAAGAAAAATAATAGGAAAATCAACTGCCCTCCTTGTAAGCACAGATGAGGAATAGGATGGTCTGTGCAGGGTTATCTTTCATCTAGAGAGTGTATTTGCAAGGACCCTGAAGAACTCCATAACCTTTAATGGGACTTTTAGTTAATATAAGTACACCTTCAGCCCTCAGCTGATCCCCTCACCACTCCCTGCACTGACACCTATGCAGTGACACACTGCTGCTCTTTGATTGCACATAAATCAGGAGACAAGTCAAGATAAAAAACAAGGAGAATTTAAGTAAAAGGTAATTACCTGGGCTGGAACCTGGCCAGGGCATGAAGGTTAACACCTGTATGCTTGTGAGAACTGCCTGTTGATATCCTTCAAGAAACTATTTTCTACAGAGTTACAGAGAAGACCTTGTTAGTCACTTGGTCTGATCTCCTCTGTACAGAAAATTGGTTCTTACCATGGTGTATTCTATCACTTGAGTAGTGCACATTGAAATGGGGCGTGTTCAACAGCATTATGTGGGCTCTTACAGCTCTTCTTTGAGAAGACAATTGCCTGGTATTTAATCTAGATTTTTTTGTTTTATTGCCTCCATGTACTCTTGAATGTACTAAGCTCTACAACAGAAAGACATAAACCATCTGAGATTCACAGTATCTGTCTGAGTGTCCCTTGAGATACTAAGGGAGAAAAAAATTATTTTGATGTGTGTTCCTCAGTCACAATACAGCAAGTTAACTGCTGCTGAGAACTGAACAAAGCAAGCTCAACTATCACCACATCTCACCAGAAAAGACCAAGGCACTACCATCTTTCTTTTTCTTTTTTTCTTTGTTTCTTTGTTTCTTTCTTTGTTTGTTTCTTTGTTTCTCTTTCTTTCTTTCTTTCTTTCTTTCTTTCTTTCTTTCTTTCTTTCTTTCTTTCTTTCTTTCTTTCTTTCTTTCTTTCTTTCTTTCTTGACAAATGCAACATCACTCCTTTTGCATGCTTAGTTTGATCATATCTTTCATATTTCACCCTCTTATTTCATTACTCCATCTTCAGTCAATCTATGTTCTCTGGGTAGAACACAGGAGTGCCATTTCAAGCAACTCAATAGTCATATCCTTCATTGTTCTTCCTGAGCTACTCCAACCTTCTCTTCTATGAGGCACTACTGAGAGCAGAGCTGCCTCAAGTCATTCAAGAACTCTGAAAAGTGATTTTCCATTTCTTTCTCAGTCAGGTATTTATCCTGTCTTAAAATCCTCCATACTTTCATCTGAAAGTAGCTATCTCTTGAATACATATATCTCTCTCCACTAGTAGGAGGAGAAATAAATTTTGTTCTGCTCTTGACCTTGTTTTTGATGGGTGTTTTTCATTTGTAAGAATCACAAGGTTCTGCACAGTCTGTCCTGATTTCGTATTATACCTTTCTGTGTTACCTGAGCATCTTTTCAGAGGAGGTCTACAGTTTGTAATGTGAGGTTGAATGTGGATATCCAGAAGGAAAACTGTCATTCCTACTGGCTGAGCCAAGTGTTGGTTGCTGTGGCTGCAATATTTTATTCCTTACAAATGAGCACTATAAAGGGCTTCTGCACATTGAGCAGTTACAATCCAGTATTCCAGCTAGACAGTGTAAGATCAGATTTTTATTTTTCGTTGTTATTGGTTTTTATGGATGATAGCATAATGATCATTAATATTTCACTGGAATTTATCCTAAAAGAGATTTATATTGTAATGTCAGAGGGAAATGTTGAAACTTACATGTGATTTTAAATTGCTGTGTATCCAGTCTGACAAATTGTGCTAGTTTATAGGAAATAAAAGAACTAAGAGAAGTTTAAACTCATGTGGAACAGAAAAAGGCAATTTTATGCAGTAAATAAATACAATATTAGGAAGAATGACATGAGGGAAGTGACTGACGTGAGAGGAACATATCAAAATAGGAGGAAATGAAAGTTAGAAGCATCAGGCTGAGGTCTAAGGATGAGAATGAGGTTGTGTGCCAAAGGCAAAAAGAGCTCCCAGACTCTGGACTTGGAGATGACAAGAAGGTGAAATGAAGATGGTTATAGGGGGTAAATAAAGGTAATTTCAACAATCCTTCATGTATGTCACTAAGGTCTTTGGCTATGATAAAATTCACACACAATTCACCAGAATGTAACCAATTAAATTCTGCTGTAATACTTCCCCCCATATGAGCTCTCTTCCAGGATTCACCTGAGTTTAGGCAAAGATATCTGAGCTCATTTATTCCCACCCTGCAACTTCAGCAGTGCTGCAGATACAAAAATGAAGCCTTGATGGCTGCATCCCATTTGATACCACATCAGAACAATTTAAAGAGGCATTAAACAGCAGGAGCTGCAATGTAGGTGTTCAGGTTCTTGCTGTTTGGTCACATTACTTTCTTGCTGTAACTGCAAGGGTGTTGCAAACTTGATTAAAAAAATTAATGATGAGAAACAAAGGGATGAGCAAAGAGACCAAAAGAAAAAAGTGAAGAAACCGTGCAAGAAGTTTATTGCACACGAGTCATCCAATTATCCCTCAGAGCCCACATCCCTTGTCTAATTGCCTAAGTTGATCCTTCTTCAGGACTGAATGGATTAAATGAAATAGCAGGGCTGGTGGAAAGCAGCCTATGGGAAGCATTTTGTGAATAGGCTTGCATGAACAGCAGAATAGAGTTTCTATTTGTTTCTGTTTGTCTGGGCCTTCTGTTATCAAAAGAGGAGCAAAGAATATGAAGGCTTTTGATTAGGAAATAGTCCCTTTGGCTCAGAGTTGAGACACTGGGGGATGCTGGAAAGCCTATCCTGATTCTTTTTATGCTGCGCTAGTCTGTATGGTATATCTGTCTCTGGGATCATAAACTCTCTTACTTTTTTATTAAGTTCATTTGAAAAACTGAGGGAAAAGAAAAACTTCTTCAGAATATCTTGCTTGGAGAATGTCAGGATTGAGCTGGCATTAAAATGAGAGTGAGTTGCAGCCTGGATCCTTGTCTCACAGCAGCCACGTGTGCCAAACTCACAGTGGAGGAAAGACAACTGTCAAGCTTAATGTACCTTAAAGGACTTCTGTTGAATCCATTCCTCTGCAAACACACCAGATAAGAAGGAGTCCTGTCTAATAGTTTAGTATCTTACCCTGTTATGCAAAATATCTCCTCAATTATCCCCTTTCCTCCTGCAACATTAAGGGTGGAAATATTATGAAGGGAATGGAATCAAGAGTAAAAGAATGAAAAGGAGAAGAAATCAGTCTTCTTCCAGCCTTATTTCCTGTTGGCCAAAACCTTCAAAACTTTGTCCAGTACGTTGCCCTGTGAAAGAGTACATTTAGAGCACAAAAAAATCCTCAAGAGTGATGTTATCTTACTTTTATTTGTACAGTTCCATGGAATATGGTATTTTGGAGAGTTTATAATAAGATCAGGTTGTCTGTCTTGCAGTTGTTATGTGAAATGTTAAGATATAACACAGTATTAGAAAGAAAGGAGGATTCAGAGGTGGTAGGTGGTTCATTTGGATGTCCTCAGGTGAAATAAAGCTAAGAAATTAATTTCCTGAGAGAAGCCTGCGGCAGAATGGAAACATTGTCTGAACTAGAAAGGACTTAACAGAGGGGGCAGAAAAAATGATGTTTTCTGAGCAGTCCTAGACCTGACTTATACCTGCTTATGCCTTCCTTACTTATACCACACATTTTATTTAAAAGTAATAGTTTTAAAAATTCTTACGCAGTTATTTCATCAAGACCACTTTCCAACTAGCTCTGTGGTGAACCCTGAAATGATTCATGCAGTCTAACTGAATAATTAAAACATTCTGACAGGCTGAATGTACAATGGATTACATATGCCTCTCCCTCTCATATATATATATATATATGTATATAAATATGATTAACAGGACTAGGTCTTATATTATTTGATGGTTCAATGAACTGAGCTTTCATACTGCACTTAAGGGTTGATAGCATTAAGATAGTTGTGATGGTTTATGGATCTAGCTGTCAAATTAGAAAATTTCACAGAATTAAAAAGAAAATGTTTGTGAAATGTACAGAACTTAAAGAAATGCCACTGATATGTTTAGATCCAAAAATTTTCATTCTAAATTCTAGTATTAGCTCCCGGAGGATGAATTGATATCTCTGAAATACTCTGATTTAATGTGGTTCCATTGGACCTAAATCTTTTGGGATGTGTCCCAGCCAAAGCTACACAGGCTCCACAAAAATATAATTCAAAGCTTTCAAAAGGAGCTTATTCATGCCTAAATTAGAAAGCCAAGCTATCTATATAGCCAAAGGAGAGAGCTGGTATCCTCAGGAGGGCAATTCAGAGCATCCAAGTGAGATAGCTTTAGGCAGAGTTGCAAATGCTCCCTGCCCATCCATATTAATCCTGCCCTGAGGTCATTTAGTTGCCAAGTTGATATGAACTCCTAAAGTCCAGAGTCAACCGAGCTTCCTCTGTGGGCATGGTTCAAATGAAAGTCCATTCACTGAGGGTTTGGCCATCTGTAGCTCTCCAGGGCATTGTCTGGTTTGCTCTGACGATGTTCTATAATCCTGATGTTGTGGTGAATCAGCATCACTTTTGCATCTGCCTTTACAATCTTGACATTCTCATTACATGGAGGCACTGAGGAGGGTGTTCACACACAGTATAGGTATTAAGAGAGAGAAATCTATATAGTGCATAGGCAGAGATACCTCCACAGGGAAAATCAAAGCACTCTAGGAACATGCCTGTCTCTAATGTCTGGGACATCTGATTTTCATAACACATGTACTGAAAATTAGACGTGTTACTATCCCATGGAAGGCAGATGCAATGCCCAAGTGTAAGTATTTGGAGCAATTTTGGATGTCCTAGAGGCCACAAATCTGGCCTAAGCTCCAATCAACGATCTGCAGCTGCTGTAGGTCCATTTCATATTTGCCATTTCAATGGAAATAAGTCTTTGGGTCACCAAAATGACCCTTAGATTTCTATGTTTAGGCATCTGAGTTGATGATACTCACCAAGTGACTTTTCAGCTGCAATTACAGCAGCCAGGGGGAAAGTTAAGCCTGATTCATATACATGCAAGATCAAGCTTAAAACCTCTGCACCTTCCCGCCCTTTCCTGTTGGTTGGATCAGTGTCTGTCCTCATTCCTGTGCATGAAAAGGCAAAGTATTATCTCTGAATTTGACACTGTCTGGACAGCTGTTGTGTACTTTCAAATACTCCAATGTGCTTAAACGTTACAGGATTTAAATACATGTAAGTTCTAAATATTTGTACGTAAAACAAATACTATGTAAAGGAATTAATTTATAGGATTATAATAATCAAGTACGTGGAGCTTTCAGTTGCATCTCTCTCATCATAAAGTGTTTTATGGGGCAAGTATATATGGAAGGCAAAAAGCAGTGAAGATTTAGCTCACTGAATCTGGCCAGTTTTCAAATGTTTCTGTTCTTGTAGTCTTCTGGAGACTCAAATATTGTTAACTAAGCACTGCCTGTTTCCTGTTTCAAAGCTTACTTCTTCTTGTGAGGTGACATAAATGCATGGATGTCTTTATCTCTTACTAGCTATCTCTTTTTCATGGGTATTTAAATATCACAGAGCCATAGATATGATTATAAAATTGATAATTAACTCAGGGTTCATTTTTAAGGAAGGTATTGTTTCCATATTGTACTATAAAATTTTATATGCTTCAGTGAAAATTATGCCTGAATTGTTGAATAATGTCTGTTCGTAGCTTTTGAGTAAACTCTCCTGTGCAATCCCTACATACTTGAAGTTGAATTTAAAAACTAAATGTTGCTTACAGACATTTCCTCAGCAATTTCAGTTGCATATGATGGCTCTAATTTGACTGCTAGAGAAGAATTTGCCTTTTAGGGACAAAATAGCAATTGTGTACAGTCATCTACTTTTACATGTTCCATTAATACCATTTAGTCAAGTAAGACAAGAACCAGTTTTATAACCTATTTTGAGAATCTGTAAGACTATAAGATTTTTTGCTTTATGTAGATAATATAGTATATGATAGATTGGGGGAGACATTGTTCAAAGAATAATTTGAAAAAGCATATAAGAATTTTGATATGTCAGCCACTGTAATATTGCTTAAGAAGTCATGAAATTTTGTAGTCAATCCCTTGAAACGCAATAATAGATTATTTTAATATTTGTAATGGAATTTTTCTCACTTGATTATTACAATTGGCTTAATAAGTAAAACATTTTAAAAGTTTTATGTTGGCAGTGCCAGCATAACAAAGGACTTACTTAACATGAGAGTGTGCAGACTGATGTTGTTTCACTTCATAGACAATCATTATTAATGGAAAGATTTTTCATAAATGATTTTCAAAACATCTTTTCAAGAGGTGATCTTTACTGCTGTCAAACTCTGAGAGCCCCCCTGATATGATGTAATTGGTTTTTCAAAAGAAGGAAATAGTTTATTCTCACTGTTTGCAGTGGATGGGACAAAAATACCGGATTTACAGGGGAAGTTAAAAATATATTTTAGTCTAGTGAGTAAGAGGATGAAGCACAAGAAGTAGATTACTTGTCAAGACTATGGATTTCTCCAGCATCAGAAGTCTTTATGGTCACATGAGATTGCATAACCAGGTAAAGCTCATTTTTATGAGAGCAGAACTTTCAGGTCCCTTTCAGCCAGGGAAAACCATTTGGATTCACTGAGCATTCTTGTGTTGTCTATTATATGGTATTTTATAGAGGCCTTAAACTTAGTGATTCAACTTTTTTCTTTTTGTAATGACATTATTATTTTTCTGCTAGTGATGTGAGATTATGTGACTTTTTTAGGAATATTTGTGCTGGTAAAATAAGTTTTTGTGGCATGCTGTTAGGTTTTATTATTAATAGTATTATTAATATTATTGTTATTTACTAGTAGTGTTTACATAGAAGTTTGAGAGAATGTTTTGCTAGGACTAAGAGGAGCAGAAAAGAAAAGGAGAACTGTTAGAGGTGATAGCATGATTCTTTGTGCTAAGTAGTTCAAAATACAGAAAATTACCTTGCCTTAACATAAGTTCAGTATGTTAGGGGAAGTTGGAAGTTCAAAGTTACTGCTTTGAAAATTTGTCCTAAAGTAGCTTTGCCAGAGAGGCAAATGTTTACTTTTTGTATGTTTGAAAAAGAAAACTATAACTACTATGTTTAAACTGCTGTTATAATAAATATTTTTAAATAAGTATACTGCTTTGGCTTCTTTAAGAAACACCTCATTATTACTGCAGTGATCTTCAGGGTGCTTTTAATCAGAAAATCATGTAAATTGCTAGACTAGTTGGCAGCTAATAGGCTTCAAGCTTTGGATGAATTATTTTGTGCTCATACAAGTAATAGGCATATTAAATCTGAGCATTTCATCATCAAATCTCTAATAGAAGTGAACACATTGAATAGTCATACTTAGCACTCGTAACGTGCTTTGCTGCTCTGAGACATCGCACAGACAATTGCTCTTGGAACCCTGTGTGTTGTTATTGCTGCCTCAAGAAAAAATATTAACCCAGCTAAAGCAGTCAGTAATGCACCTTGCATTGATGGGAGGTGTGCATCAGAGAGGTCTCTTTGTACATTTGTATTCTTCCCTGGATATTTGCTGTTACAGGACATGGAGCAGATGGTCCTTTTCTGTGACCCAGTCCAACTGGTTTTGTTTCTTTAAGGTGGAGAAAGATTATGTAAAAAACCAAAAAAAAAAAACCCCAATAAAAAAAACCCCCAAAACCAGGGCATGAATAAGAAATGTATAGTTTTGTGAACTCATTTGCATATGCAGTTCACTGACTCATTGACTTCTTGAATTCACTTGCAGGCACTTTGTGAAGCAAAGAGGAATCATCAAGTCCAACTGTTAACCTAAAAGTTTTAGGTGTATTAATTGACTGAGTGACAGAGATTATAGATGTCTCCATTTCATTAGGTGACTCTCTGACTCCAGATACTCATGTAGTTGCCTTTTTAATCTGAGACAATATGCTCTTGACTGACAGTGGTGAAAAAACAGTGCCTTAGGACTGCATGTAGTTACCATGCAAGTACTCAAGTTTTATTCTTGGGGATGGTGGGTGGGATGTTTTTATTAAATCACAAATGAAGATAGGTGGAAGAAGATGAAGATGGACTTTGGGGTTGATTATGGGGGCTACCAATTTCAGCAACTCTGGTAAAAATTACCACCACTTGCAAGATGTCTACTATTTTTAGCACCTCATTTATTCCTTAGGGTAGCACTGCTTAGGGCTATGGAGGGGAATGTGAATTATGCAGCTTGTATACTAATTTTTTCTGGCCAAATATTGTTCACGTCAGTTTTCTGACTGTTTCATATTAAACTTCTCTAGCCTCATTTTCAACTGCTTGCACTGCTTGTCTGTGTCAAGAGAAATATTCTCAAGTCAAGCATGAGAAAAGCAGGGCATTCAAAAACGCCAACCACATCTGAATCTTTTTCCCTGGATTTGCTGTCAGATCGTTGTGCGAAGGCTGCGTTGGAACCCCAGTGCTGAACACATCCCATGTGCAAAGTGTGCCTTTGAGCTGGGTGTGTTGCTGTTCCTGCTTCCAGATTGCCCTGCAGGATCAGGCCTGTGTCACACACATTAATAGTTTGTGCTGGTTTAGATTAAATTACATTCCATCAGTGCTCTAGATTTTATTATCATCAAAAGAAACATTCAATTCACCTGCTGTTTAATCTCCCCTCTTCCTCCTCTCCTATTCAAGACTGAGAACAAATGTTGAATGAAATTATTTTAAACCCACACATTTGAGACATATTAAATTTAATCTTTCTTGTCCTAGGATGTTTGAAGTTGTCTGCTCTGTCAATTATCAACATGCTGGCTTCTGCTGGACTTTATTCAATACTCTTCTGTCTCATTATAGAAAATTAAATTAGAATTGTGGATTTAGCATATGTTTTCTCTCTTTTTATGCAGTCTTTCTAAGAAATATAAGTTTTATGTTTTTAAATATTCAGATTTTTAATCTTCAACCTAAAATTTGTCTTTCGACCCAGTGGCAAGACACATTTGCTTATGGAACTCTGCAATGTCTCTTCAAGATAATACATCCTCTACCCTAATATATTGGTATCTATCTATTAGATTTCTCACATTTAATGAACAGAAATAATTTTAACATTCACTTTATTATTTTTTTAATCATGTGTCTAACAGCAGGCAATGTTATTTTTCTTCCATGGGCTTTGCTTATCCACCCACTTCCTTTTTTGTCATGATGAATTTCCTTTGTAGTTGATTATAGTGATTTTCTGGTTTGACATCCCTCAGGCTCTGCCTTCTAAATCAATATCTTTCAGTAAATGTTGTTGTGATGAGCTCCCCCCCTCTCCAATTTAAAGAATACTTAAGAATAACCCAAGTGAAGATTTTTTATGATATGTCAATTTACTTTCTCTTCTGTCTGTTTCTCAGTCAAATCTAAATAAGTCTAAAGGTTCTCATTTTCTGCTCCTATAAATTGCTACAGTCCAGATTTTTGTTTTCCAGGCTGGCATTTATCTTTGTCTTGTAGCTGTCCACATTTTGAAGTATATAAATACCACAGACCCCTGATGTTCCTTCATTAAATGTATTTGAGGTGTTGACCAGATTATGGAAGTCATCAATTCCCTCTTAAGACAGAAAATGCATCTCAAGTTCTGTGGAAGAGGGGGAAAAATAAACTCTTTGTTTGCTTACTCATCTGGGAAACTACAGTCTGTTGCCAAAGCCAGTTATCATGAGCTTTGATTAGAAACCAGCAAAGACAGCTGCTGAAAAACATAGTGAGAATGATTTTATCAGCTTAGAGAAAAGTTCCTTTGACTTTGGAAGAGCAGAGGGACATCGCTTAGGGAATATGAATATGCATTCCTTTTAATATGTAGATGGCTATGGGTGTAGATATTCTAGCTTGCAGTGGTGTTGTTGTTGTTAGAGTGTCACTGCCTTTCTCTCTCAAGACTCTTTTATGACCCGAGGGTGCTTTTTTTTCTTTAATTTTAATTATTTGTGTTGCATCCATATGTGCAGACGTCTAGTATATCAGATTTTGCAAAATGTGCCCATGAATTCATTTGACTTTAGCTGCATGATCACAAGTTTGCTAGTTTAAAGTCTTCCAAACAGACAGAAGGGGGAATTCTGTACTGGTTTGGAGATACATGGTTAGTTGCTACATTACTGAGTGGTTTTGTCCATGTCATTCCATTTGTCTGGTGATTTTCACTTCTCAACGCAAAATTCCAACAGTACATTTTAAATTCAGAATCTTAGATGCTTTGATGGAAAAGCTTGTTAACCCGTGAAGCTTCTCTGCTTCTCTGCAATAATTTGGAGGTTTTCTCAATTTTGCAGTTATTCCAAGTTGCTAAATGATTTTGTATAGAGAAATATTGTCTCGTTGACAAAGTGAACCTGAGAAAATCACTACTGATGTTAATATTTCCATACAGAGCCACTTCCCTTTCCCAGAGCTCTGGTGCTCTGCTTCTGTAAACGACTGGACTGCTGTGGTATCTCACAGCCACCAAAAAAGAGGAATGTTTTGTTGCCTTTCCAGCTTCCTCCATTTCTGATGTTCTGACCTCCTCCCAGTGGCAGTTTGGGAATCACAGAGCCATTTGCTGAGCCAGACCTGCTCACTGACTGCACAGAAAACTCTCTTTTCTACCCAGGATAATTTTCTGCTGACCCTGAGGTGTCACTGGTCTCTCAAGGTGCCTGGTGATTACCAGAGCTGAATGTAGGTGAAAATGGTGTTTATGACCATGAGTTTGTTAACCCGGGAAGTGCCCATGGAAGGGGCATGAACAGATAATTCCATGTACTTGGATGGCATCACCTTATTTTAAAGTGGTAGTTCAAGATGGATGTGTGTCGTGCTGTGCCTTTCCCCCTTCAAACCTCGAATGATATAAAGGGCTTCACAGTCAGGAATCAGACCTGGCTTCTTTTTGTCATAGTTCCATGATACTTGTACTTACTTTGTTATGTTAATAGCTGACCATTAAATAAAAGACAAGGTAATATTGTTTTAAATCCTGTAGAGTTTTGCAGGTTTTTGATAGGATTGTGGCAGGAGTGATTAGGTCAGTTGGTTAGAGCAGGGTTGTGGGGTTGATCCCTGTACAGGCCATTCACTTCAGAGTTGGACTCAGTGATCCTTGTGGGTCCTTGGCAACTCAGAATATTCAGTGAGTCCATGATTCATTCTCTGTCATTACTGTAATTGACAAAATAGGCTTCTTATAAGGCTTGCTTCCACATTTCAATTTAAAAACTCCATGTTTGGAGCAACATTTTTCAGTTTAGATACTTAAATTTGGACTGACATCCATTTTCTATAATCCACTATGTCTTATTTTCAATAATTATCTATGATTTTGAAACTTTGTATCTGAGGTTTTCTGCATTTTAAATTTGGTGCCTAACAGGAGGTCTCATCTTTGGAAAATGTTGACTGCACAATGTGCAAATATTGCTAGACCAACATTAATACATACAGGCACATATTTATCCAAGGTGAATGAAAGGTGTTTTTTAGCATTTGTGAAAGTGGATGATATGAAAAGAGAAAATGAAATTACATGGGAAGAAATAGTGTAGTAACTAATCATGAATCTTCTGATATTTGAAGTTACTGATACAGTACAATAGCAGAAAATGAAAATATGTCCCTCAGCTTTGACAGAAATGACTGGAAGAAAGCTCTGAGAAGGGTGAAGAGGTTATTGATTCTCCAGACGAAGAAGGGCAGCCCAAGCAATGTCAGTGACCCCAGTGGGAGGAGATAAAAAAGGAAGATTTTGACACTTGAACCTGGATTGCTCAGGCAGAGCAGATGTTTTTAGTTTCACACCTGGCTTCTGCTCAGGAGTGGCAGTGTCCATGGTGTAGATGCACAGAGTCAATGTGAACATAGCTGACATGTTTTTATTCTTTTATTGTAATTGCTTGGTTTCCTTTACTCCTCTGTTTGAAACAACATTGTTTAGAGCAGGGCAGCAGTAGTTCAAATTCCATTTTTAATTTGAAAGCAGTGGGATTAAGTTACCTGGCAAGAATTCAGTGGTCAGAGTCTTGACATTTAAAACCATTTATTTTAAAGGATTAGACAGAATTCTCTTTTCATCTCTAGTAGCTGAAAAAAAAAGCACATTCCTTGCATTAACTTAAAAACCACTGCCTGTAGAAGTGTTTAAGTAACTCTCAGTCTTGTTCATGGTGTCCTTTAATTTTGAAGTCAGAAAGTTATGATCCACTTTATAAAAACACAATTTTTCCAAAAATTATAATGATTTCTTATAAAATTGTATTTGTATTTCAGTTAATTGCACTCTTTGCCTTGCAGTATCATTGACAAAAGCAAACAGAAAATGTATTTCTTGTATGGTAGTGGACAGTGTTGTGTGGGGTGCTGCAACACAGCAATAAATGTAATGTCAGTGTATTTTGAAGGTCAGACATAGTGTATCAACTGCATCTGTGAGGGTACCTGACTCCAGGTAAGAAGAGCTTCTGGAGAGGAATAGATGCTGAGAAACTGAGCAGTGAATTTACCACATTGGGTCCTCACATGCTTGTGCACATTTCCTTGTGTTCACTGAATGCTCAGGGAGACCTGAATGAGCCTTTTTTGAATGCCTTTGCCTAGACCTTGCTACTGTTTAATTTAACATGGATATTGGAGAAGTTCCATGTAGTTCAAACCCCAATGTGTTGGGTGTAACTCCATAGCAAAAAACGAATTTTGACCCCTTGCTGCTTATAGTTAGGGTAAGACAGAAGCAAGAATAAAGCCAGAATGAGAGAGAAGGAAAAATATCAGATAGTTACAATTTTTAACAAAGTTCACTTAGTGGAAGATTATAATAGCATATTTTATACTGAAGAATGTGAGTATATAAATAGGGATTATATGTATTTTGTAATTATGGGGTGTGATTATGTGATACATTTTGTTCGTTCAAGGACATATTAGGCATTAGATAATTATACAGCAATGATGCCAAATCTGTCATTAAAATTAATGCTTTGAGATTTATACTTTTTTTTTTTTTAAGAAGACCTTAAACAGTAAGGCCTTCAGGTACGTGCAGTGTTTAGTGACTTGTTAGGGGTTAAGATGTTACTGTGCACTTTCCTGAATCTGCTTGTTTCAAAAGCTTAACCCTTTAAAATATTCCATTCAGTTCATTACTGTAGGAAGCTGTGACACTTAAATAAAACAAAGATTACATTTTCAGATCAATGACAGATCACACAAAAATGCTTTCTTCCATCCTCGCTTCTGACCATATGTTTAAAAAGTCACAGGAAGCCAGCCTGTAATCTGTGGTTAAGAGTTTAAAATCACATGCATTTTTTGTGACACATACATGTAGAGTGCTGTAATAGTTTGTATTAGCTTGAAAGGCTCTGTGATTTGACCTTGACATCTGTCAGATTTCTTCTCTCACACACGCCTCCACCAAAAAAAAGTCAAAAAAAGGAGGGAAGGAGCATTTTGGAGCTCACATTTGTGTATATGACTTTACTTCCCTTAAAACTACTTCCCCCGGTTACTTTATATTTTAACTGCTGTTTTTTAAAGCCATCCACTTATATTTTAGTGTTATTTTCCTGTGTGCTAAAATTTTACATATGATGTATATGAATATTCTTTTCTTTTTGAATAATTTTGGTCTGAGAAGTTGTATTTTCACACTGATTCCTCAATGCCTTCAGTAGATAATCTTCAAACCTAGAGTGATGCTTTAACTGGTAGCTTCTACATGGAGGTTGAACAGACCTCATGCAAAAATTCCTTTTGAAATCCTGAAGCATGCAACAAGGAGGAGAGAAAATTGTACAAAATGAGACTGCAATACCTCTAAGGAAATTTGAGGGGCTTGTATTAGTTTCTATGACAGATGAATGTTATCTCAGCAGCATTGTTCTCCATAGCATTATTACCAGGGTAACTTTAACCAACTCAAAATTGAATGCCTCAAATAATGGAATATCCATTTTCATCCTAAGAAAATTTTTGCATACTAAAATGCATGTGAGCCACCTGATTTTTTTGAGGATGACTGTATCTGGGTTATTTTATAAGACAGCACAGTACCTGCAAAGCTGCACCAATCCCATTGAAATTATTTGTGGTTTCAGTGGATAGACCTGTACATTCTGTTCAGTATAGCCTGTTAGCGTTTAGAGAGAATTGTTTTGTAATTGTTTTATAAAGATGGAGGAGAGGGAAAGATGTTTTTAAATATTCTAGGCATATTCCAGTCTTAAGACACTTGAGAATATTCACTTTAAGATCTCAATTTTTTAACTGTTGCTTTATTGTTTGTATTTCAAGGATATTGGTTTCTCTGATTTACCTGTTTGTGTAAATTTTATGGATGAACTGCAGTGACACATAAATTGTCAGAAGTTTTTGGCCCTTTGAATGATAAAAATAGATAAAATAAGAACATTATATCTTACAAAAAAATCTAAAATTTCAAGAAGTAAGTTTGCTCAAAGAAAGAAGTGGATTTAACAGTGCTGTGATTTATATTTCATCAGTGGGAGGTGGCATGTTTAATATTTTGTGGAAGCATAAGGTTCTTATTGTCTTTGATAGTATTTGAAGCGTATTTTTCCTTTCTAAATTTGCAATCCATAGCTATAGCAACAAATAAATATAGCAGTCACATTTACAACATAGTTATTATGTTTTACATTTGCTATAAAAGGTGTATTTTAAAATAATTCTCAGAAGATAGATTATAGCAGTTTTCATCAGGGTTAGCTTCCTAATGGGTCCTCAGAGTGAGAATGTGCAGCCTTTGCTGTTTATTAAAATGAACCACTAAGTTTTCTAGACCTGGTGTTAATGTTATGAATTGCATTAAGAATTAGATTTTCAAACTATGCACGTGATTGTATTTCAGAATGCTCAGTTCTTTTTTTATATCAATTATCTCAGGAATTTCATGGTTAACTACAGTTTGCCACAGTTATAAAGCAGGAACTCCTATTTATTGGTCGAGTACTATATTTATGTTTGAACAAAACACCTTTTGTTTTACTTTGCTTATCAACAACCACTACTGTTTTCAGCTAAGGTTACATTTAATAATTAGGTTTTCTAGGGGCAAGAAGTCAACTATATCTTTAATGAGTTCCGTGACATCACTAGGGCTGCTTATGCTGCTTGGCAATAGTCTGCTTTGTGTGAGCAGATCACATTAGCTTTAAGGGAGTAGCACAGATGCCAAGGTCAGGGCATGGGTAAGTAAGAGATCTTTGAGTAAAGTAAAGGCCTAAAACTATCCAAGGCAAGGGAACAATGAACTGCTGTTCAGCAATATGGTAGCAGCTCTCTTAAGTTATTTTGTTCCATGTTTGAGTGTTTCCTATGTATCCTTTGCCTGTGACAGTTGGGTCAGGAGCAAGGAGGATCCTGAAGGTTTGGGCTAAAAGTGTAAGAAGAAAAAATTTGCTGACTCCATGATAGTACTGCCCTTTCTGCTGTTTTCCATGTTTGAGCACTCCAAGCATGGTGGCATCTTTAATCTGTGATACAATCCTCATAACCAATTGGAAGTTTGCAAAAGGAGAATTTGTGGTGGAACGTGTTTTCAATACCTGGTTGAGAAGGCCTGCTTTGGTAGTTGATCTGTGGTTTAGCACTGACAAATAGAAGTATAGTGCAAAAGGCTATTGTTTTATCTCTGTTCCAAAGGTGAAATTGGCAAATTCTCAACCATATGTACTTCATGTTTCTGTAGACTGTGTATAGCAGAAGAACTGGACCTGCTTTTTGCCTGGAGTCAGAGAGAAGACCAGGGGACAGAATTAGTACAAAGAAAATAGAAAGCAAAGCGGAGAAACACGTCCCTGTAGAGGGCGAGAGCTAGTAATGAGTGTTACAGCAGGTAGAAAAGACAGGAGAAAATGCTGAAAAAAAGAGTCTGAACTGGAAATAGCCTTCAACCAAAACCAGTGCTCACAGAGGGAAGTGGTGGAATAATACACAGATATTTGTATGAGATTTAAAAATTGCACATCCCATCAGGCTGAGTAGCATTCACCCATGTGTTGCATACTGTTGGAAATGTTAAATTTTTTCCATGACACTTGCCAGCTTGCTCTCATAGATTCAAAATGCAGCCTCTACTGGTTGTGTTAGAGCTAGCTGAGGAATAAACATGCCCAATTACTGAAATATGTCAGACAAAAAAGATGCCATACATAGAATGAGGGGAATAGGAAGATTGCTTTTCCCTCAAGGGGATTGGCAACAATAACAGTAAAAGTTAACTACACTCATGCATTCCAAGTGATTTAAAAACTTAAACGTCATAGCACATCTTTTATGTGATGGCTTTATCTCATTGCCAGGGCAAGGTACCATTACTTGCCAGGACACAGAGCTGTGAAATCAAGCACTTAAAGCCACAGCGAGACCTACCAGCTCGGGAGATCCTTAAAGACTGATGCCTGAAAAACGAGGTGCCTGGACTGGGGAGGAGGCTTCATGTCTAATTTAGGATCGTTGGGTGCCCTGAGCTCCGCTTCTGTGCGTGACCAAAGCCGAGCTAATCCCAGTATCTTGACATTTCCCTGCCTACTCCCATCTGTGTGCGCGCGGCGCAGCGAGCGAGCACTGACTCAGCTGGAGGCCTTGCACAATGTGTTGCGGTGGCTGCTGAAACAAAGGGGAGCCAAGCTCATCATCTGACACCAGAGTGGGTACAGCAGCATTTAGCAAATGAAAGATGGGAAACTGTTTTTCACCTTTTTGTGCCTCATTTCTTCCTTTGTCACGACTGTGCCATTGTAGAACAAAAGAATTCCCTGGGACAGAAGAAGAGACTAGGAATCTTTCCCTGAAGTGTATGAGGTCTTGCTGAGATTTCCCAGCTGTTTATGGCTTTGCCTTTTTTTTTTATTCTGGCTGGTGACTCTTTTAATGTATATTGTATAAATAGATCTCCAGATTGTTTCAACTGTATCTTTTATTACATGAATCCCAATTCTACAAAGCCATGGGACGGCAGAGCTGAAATGATTTCTCCTGTCATATAATGTCATACTCAGTTTTTCAGGTGCTGTTGCCTTGTATATTTAGAGAAACAGCTGGTTTCTAGGGAATGGGTTAGAGGCCTGAGGAAGAAATTGTTTTCCTCTAAGCAGGTTTATGGGAGCTAGTTTGCTGTGATTGATTGTGAGAGTCTAGGTGTCTGAACACCAAAACAAAGGCAGGAAGAAAAAGGTGGGGGGAAAGGAAGAAAAACTGACATCTGAGAAAACAGGTTGTTCAATAAATACAAGCCCTGAGAGCTCCTTCATTCCGTATGCAGCTTGCTCAGGTTTCCATGAGAAAATCTTGCCAGTAGGAAATGGCAATACAGATTTTAATCTGTAGGGAAAAGCGAGAGTGCCAGATCAAATACAGCAGAAATGCCCACACGTTGCTGTCTTCTGGCTCAGAGACCCACTCACTGTCTTCAGCCACTGCTCCCAGATTAGTCTCCTCTGCCCATCCCAGCCCCTGTACTTTCCCATGCAAAGTTTGCCACCAGTGCTTTCCATTTCTGCAGAGATAAGGCTTTTCTTCTGTATGAAACACTAAGTGGAACTTGTACCTTACATCCTAAACAAAGGAAAACAAGCATCTTTGAGACCCTCTCCTCATGAAGAAATCTCTGTTGATTAGCATTATTGACCCAAATATGCTATCTCAGGTAGTCATTTCAGTGATTCTCCTGGAGCTCTTGGGATACTTTCCTGAGCCTGCCACACATTTAGGTTTTCCTGCTCAGCATCCTTTCCTGACAGAGCTTTCGTTGTCCTGTCACTGACCTTTTTCCCTAGGAAAGCCATGCATGCATCACATGCCTTGGGATTAGGAAGGAGCATTTCTTTGCTTTTGACTCTTATTATAGTGTACCAAATTCTCAGTTTGGACCTGTAACAATAGACTCACAGGACACCTTGTTCATGATGTCACCTTGTTCACCTGGCGGTAGCATTTAAATTGTTCATCCATGAAAAAAATGAGAAGCTTCTCCAGCAGACAGAGCTACTATTTAATGAGATCTCAGTGCTTTCCTGAAGCTTCATATCTCCATAATGAATGTGTTATCAGGCATGGATATGTTATATTAAATACTGTAATGTTAGCACCCCAGGCTTTCTTCAACGCCTGTTCATGGTTCAGGCTGATGTTTTAACTCCAGTGCAGGGATTCCACTGCTGGACAAACAAACCTCTTACTGCTTGTGCCATATGTACAGTAACTGCATGCCAACCTAGCAGACCATAAATGTGTAGCAGCTACGAAATCCAATGAAAACTGAAATGTAGAAATTTGCTTGGTTTATTCTCTTTTGGAGTATCAGGAGCTCAGATCTTGAAAACTTGGTGATGGATCATCCTATACTCTGCTGCTGAAAAGCACCATTAAGAAAGTTGTTGTTTGCCAACTTTTCAGAAGTGTGCTGTCAAATAGACCCACATCTTATCTAAGATAGGAATTGCATTAGAAACCTCACTAAAATGTAAATTAGATTTTGCTTCCTTCTAGTCAGAGTTCATTCCTTAAAAGTATGTCTTTTCCCTCAGAAGTGTTCACTATAGGTTTTTATGAGACCCTTGATCATAATTTACCATGTCTTCCTCTATGTTTCCAAGTGCCCATGGAGTGTGGGCTCTCTGGGAAGGCTCTGATGCTGAGTTTGATGAGTAATCTCAGCATCCTGTGAACTGTACAGGTTAGAGCTGGGAAAAGTTCAGATGTGACTGGACTAGCCACGTGTCACGGCACTTTGTGCCCGCATATACTGCACCAAATGCAGTTATGCAATGGAGAAGAATATCAAAGATGTTTTGAAGGTTGCAAATGGGTTTTATGAGTGAGAATCATCCTTTTTGTTGCTTACTAAGATGAAAGCGCTCAATTTTCACACACATGAAAAAAAAAGACTGTCAGATGTTTTAAATGTAAAAACTGCATAATGTGGCGTCTTGTCATATCTGTGGTTCCCTTGTGGATGAAAATTTTAATCAGATGGTTTTGTACTTTAAAGGCTTTTCATTTGATTTACAACTTGTAGGAGTGGAGTAGCAGTAAGCAATCAGGGAAAATGCCATGAAGAGGACAAAAGGAAGGTGAAACACAGCGTTAATAATTTAGTTTCAATAACCTTAAAAGGTTTACCAGTCACTTTTAACCTTGTATCAGAAAAAAGAAGAGTACAAAAAGCTACAGCAGTGAATCATAAAAACGTTTCTTTTAATTTGTTACTCATTTATCTAAGTCTGGATAGAGAGCAACCAATGCATTTGTTAAACACAAGGGCCAGAAGACACCTACCCATCAATTTGACTTAGTCCTTTTGGAAGGACTGCCAGCCATTTCACCAGAGTCAGTAAAGTCATGAACCAGTGGTGATTATTATGGCTGTGGAAATGCAAGTCTTATGAGGTATTTCAGACTAGCCAAAGTGAGATTTTAGTCAGGCAGTAGGGTTTTCAGAAGTGCTTAAGCAGGTTAGGTATCTAAAATTCTTGATCTCAGAGGGAATTAGATACCAATTCAAAGCTTCAAATACTTTCAAAAAACTGCTAAACACTCATGCTCAGGTTTCTTGCCTACTGACCTGCAGGGTCTGAATCTCTATCTGGTCTCATATAAGCCAGGGTAACAAAAAAAGTGACATCTTCATGTTGGTTGTGTGGGAGTTGTAAAAAAGGAGTACAGTTTTGGTTTTTGTTACAAAGGATCAGGACATCATAAAAATTCATGTGGCGTTTGTATACATAACTTCTCAGCTGAACAGTTGTGCCTCCATCTCTTGAGCATGTACATTTCAAATTTTGCCGCAAATGTGCTACATGTATTTCAATTTTTGGCACAATACTTTGAAACCATCTTTGTAACTCCCTGTCTTTATGGTATTAAGCAGTTTGTACAACAGTGTTGAAAATGTTTCTAAGTAAAAAATAGAATTCCTGAGATTCAGGGTGGGGAACCCAAACTTTGGGACCTGCTATGATCTAGTCTAATTTTAATAAAAATGGTCCAACACTTAAATGTCCAGATTCCTGGGCAGTATCATGAATTATAGAGTATTTTTGTATACACGTACCAAATATGGCACCACAATAATTTTAGTTATTTTAGTTATTATTTATTTATAAAGTTCTCCATAATTTTTTACACAGAAAGGCTTAAATACCCATTTATCTATCTTCTGTGTGCATTTCCCTCAAAAAGCCAAGCCTTTAAAACTCTTTAACATTAATTATTCCACTCAAAACTGCAAGATGTGCTCTCCTTTTTTGTCAAGTAGGCTTGTTGCCATTTGACAGAAAGATTCTGTGCAAGCTTTTGTTTTGCAATTTTATGTTAGAGTTGGAGAAATTTTGAGCTGCCTGTACACTTTTTTCTTACAGATCAGAGGGAATAATCATTTATTTGCATTGCAGAAATGATCAGTGACTTCACTGTAGGTATAAAAGAGATGCATGTGAAAACAGAGTCCCCTCTCCACGGAGATTACATATTCATTTATATTGAGAAGCATCACGTAAATGTGGAAAATAGTAATGATTATATAATTTTCATTGTTGCTGAAACTGATGATTGTAAATAATCAGGTTACTTTTTTAAAAACATATGAGCTGGTAAAATGGATTATTTCTGTCTTGTGGCATTATTAATTAGCTAATTACTGTTTACCACTATAGTGGCATTCTTTTTATGAGAAGTTGAGTGCATAGTGAGGGATGAAAATCCATAGTTTAATCTAGAAAAAGAGATTAGAACAAAATTGAAATTACAAACACTGAGAAATCCACAAATGAAGATCTCCATGAGTGGGTCACCAGGATAAGAAACGTGTTCTTAGCTGCTCTTGGGTATGATAGTCTCTGCTGAGACAGGTAATTGTGTATTAGGGATTAAATTAAGGTCTTTCTGATTTGTTTGCATTTTAATGAGAATGTAATTTCCTAGTCTCACCTCCATGTGAAACCTCCACACTGTCAGATTTGTAGGGATATTCGTGAGTTTAAAAGGAATGGTAGTTAATTAGCATTTGGAATATACTATAGCTTTGAAAATGTGGACTGGAGGTGGGATAAGTCTGAAACCAAAATAGACTAGCACACCATAAGTTTCTATTTGAAGTGAACTAATTGAACTAAATTACTGGGTTTTACATTCATGGATAGTCTGTCTCCTGATCTTTATTATTTTTACTAAATTGCTCCTTATTAGAAATGGCTGTTGTTGAATCCATGAATTGTTGACAAAAGAATCTCTTCAACTTTGCCTTTGATTATCCATGGTGTGCTGTCGATCTTTGGAATAATATTCTGTAGTTTAAGCTTTCAGAGCACAAGAGCAAAACTTTTATAAACTAAAAGAAAGCGGGTTTAAAGAGATTTTAGGCCATGTATGCAAACTCTTTCCATTTAAGTCTTCGTTCCAGAGAGTTTTGTTCACTAATAAGCCTACAGATATTGAGCCGAGTTTTGATAATTTTACTCAGGAGACCTCCATTTCCTCATCTGAGGTATGCAGTATGTTGTAACGCTTCCAGTAGTAAACAACTTGTTTATTAAGTAATGTACAAGTATCTAAATAATAATAGTTTCTGTGCTATTTCTTAATCTTAGCCTCAGCTGTATTGTTCCTGGAATCTTTGCTAAATTTGTTTCCAAGGCACTAACTCCTGGGAGCAGTCCCATGATTTCAAGCTGAAAGACTCGAGTGGGCTTTTGTAACATTTTATTTATGGAGTTCATTTATTGACTTTTCTGTAATGCTCAGCTCTGTGGTGTCTGAACACCTCATGGACACTAATGCTTTGAGTGTCTCAGCACTTCAGTGCAGCTGGGAAAGTTTCATTTTATGGATGAGGAGTTGAAGCACTTGAAAACTGGCTGGCACAATCACACTGGCACTTCGTAGCAGAGTTGAGGAAAGAATTTATACTGCCTAAATTCCCTCTCCAGCACCTTGAGTGGAACACCACCTTTCCTCTCTAAACAAGTTTGCACTTGTTTTCCAATGACAAATAGATGGTCAGAGTGGTTTAAAGGTCTGTCATGGTTGGAAAACATCAACTGTGATTCCAAAGTTAACCAGGAGATTGAATTTGCTATCTACTGGCAATGGCCACGGCCCCTTGAATTGCGGGCACCACAAAAGCCCTGGGGATGCACCATGACTTTGTCATAGTTCAGCTGAAATTGAAAACTCTTGAGTGTTTTGGGACATGGAACAGGCACCAGTGAACTGTGAATTCTATCTATATGTATGTCTATATTTTTGCAGGGAAGTCATTGAAAATGCTGTGAAGGAGGAGGAGGCAGCAACATAATTGCTAAAAGAGAAGTGTTTCCATGTGGGAACATCATCAGAGTGAAGAGAGGTTGTTGGAAAAATTATTCTGATCACCAAAGTTTATTTGAGTTTGGTACATCTGTACAAATGTAATTTACCTTTAAGTGTAATTGGTGTCGCGTTAAGCTCCCTGTCCACTGTGAGGAAATCACCATTATAGCTTTCATATGGGAAAGAATTCAGGAGTGCCTTGTTTACATTGCTACCATTTATAAAACATTTAAAGCAGCTATTCTGCTGAATAAACATTCAAGAGCCTGAAGGATAAGCATATCACTTAAACTTCTTAAGACTAAACTTTGCAAACCATTTCCTGCCAGAGGGACCTAGCAGTAAAATTGCAAACTGTGCTCCAAGATGAGATAGGCAGAATTAGATTAAGCAGCTTACTGTTGACATGTCTATTGATCTGGGTTCAGCGCCGTTTCCTGTCTCTGCTAGCAGTTAGATTGCTGTATACAATAACACAGTGGCCTGGTTTATGTGAAATTGGGGGACTCCGAGCATCAATTACTCCAGGAAGGCAGTGGCACTGGGAGATAAGGTTAAGCCGCTCACAGTGTTTAAGACTGCTGAAACCCAAGCAACATATTTGCTGTCTAAATTGCTGCTTATAAATTTGACAGCGTTCCATTTATGTTGTTGGGTTTTTTTCCCCCTCTCTAAAGAGAGATCATCCTGTATTATTCTCTGCAGGTAGCAGTTTGGTTCTCATTTTAAAAACGCATTATTCGTTAACCTTCACTTCCTATCAGCCCTTTGTTAAAAGTTCCAAAACATCACCTGGATATTTGAATGGAAAATACTTAGACAGGAGGGAGAAAGGCATGAAATGTTATAGCAAATACCCATAATAAACTAACAAAATGTTCATGGTCATATTGATTCTGGTATTGCATTAAAGGTATTCTTTCTTTTTATTTTTCTTTCCTTGCTATTTCGGGACACAGCATTGAATAACAGTGGCAAAAAGGAAGAAAAATCTGCTACCCTTGAATTTCTCATTTAGTGTTCTGTTTTCTTCATAAGCAGTTCTCTCTTATGCTGTGCGATTTTTTTCTTTCTTAGAGACTGTTAACAGAATCAGTTGAAAGCAAAATGATGCTTTTCACATTTAAAGAAGCCTGTAGAGAATTGTTTCAGGGGTCTGCTTGTGGTTAACTCAGCCTGGATTTTTCTTCCTCTGGAAGAGGGTCATGCAGAAGAGGTTTTCTCCAGGGGGCACCTTTTAAGTCACTTTACAGGTGGCTATCTCAGTTTTATGCCACACACATTTCCATTGTCTTAAAATCAACCTTCAAAAAGAAATTCAGTATTCCCATAGAAGTATGAGCAAAGTTGTGTCAGTTCTGGCATTGTGATGGGAGATGTGTGCTGTGAAACTGATGAAAGGAAATATTTTAATAGTGACATTTGAGTTCATTTATCATGACATTTTAGGGACTCAGTGGTACATATTTTTATCTTTGAACAATCTCCCAGCAGTCTACTGCCATTAAAGTGGGGGAGGGCACTCTTTCCACATAGACCATAATGCTATAAAAGTCCAAAACGGTACAGCAGTCAGCTGTGATGAACTGAAGCAGTTCTAACTGGTATGTGACAAAAAATGGAATTGTCTCCTTTTATTAATTTTTAAATATCTTGACATGCTATAATTAACATTGCCCTATGCTAAAATTACAACAACATCTGAGCTTCTGTATATTGGCTCATACCTTGATGCTATAAATGAATATAGGAATATGGGGAAGCTAACAGAACATGTTTCAAGTATGTTTTAGCATTTCACTGGCATATTTTTGAGTTTTATTTTAATGAGTTGCTGATTGATGTTCTTGTTGGCAATGCATACGGGGCACTGAAGTACTGCCAGCAGGTGGGCACTAATAAATACTTTATATTGCTTAAGATTATAACTGTCAATACAAAACCTACTCCAATTACTGCAAGCAGGCTGAACCCCAAAAGTCCAATGTCACTGAGGTTTATAATTCCGTCCTCATCTAATGCTATTGTGCAGGTACATGTGTGATCTTTATGGGGAGTATCCACTTTCAGACACTGCACTGCTTCATCACAATAGGTTTCTGTCATTTAGTGATTTAAATTACATCCTTTTATTTTGTTAACTCCTTTAATAAGTGTTTTAAACTGCCACCTTTCTGCTCTTTCTTTCTCGCACCTTCTCCCTCCTGCAGAGTCTCCTTGCAGGCTTGCTAGTTCTTCAGGGGTTTTCCTGACACCTTCCTGTCCGTCAGTCCTGTGCAGTTAATCAGGGGAACCAGTGAGCATGCAGGGGTTAGCCTGGAGCAGAGTTAATCGAGTTGGCTTTGACTTAATTGTGCCTATTGTTATAGGGGAAATCAGCACCTGGTGCAGGGGGCCAGTGCTGCTGATTGCTTGAGAGGCTCAGCTTGCAGTTCTGTGTACATGATGACTTGCCCCAGAGTTGCTTCTAGTTGTAGAGAAAGAATTCTAACATTTTTAGCCTAGGAAAACATGAAAGTAATAGCTTAAAAGTAGATAAGCTCATACCCTGGGAATTAAAATAAAGAACAAATTAATAATATCCATCACAGCTACTCTTTTGTGGCTAAAATTGTATTGGAAATGAACTGGTTGTAGCACATTTATGATCACTCTCTAGCACATTTGTACATTGTCTAACATAGCCATTTAGAAACAAGGAACTATAGGAAAGTGATGTAGAGTGACACAAATCAGTGTTTGAAGGCATCAAAACCACGTTTTTTTAAGGTCCAACACAGCTTTATCACAGACTGTCTCTGATTGTAGTTTAACTCGAAAAACAAGTGCAGGATTCCCACTGAAAGTGAGCTCATGTTATGTGAAGAACAGTTGCATTTATTTCTTGCTTTGATTGAAAAGCAAGCTAAGAACAAGGAGATTTGGACAAAATAAATCTTTTGGTTGTTGACTTGCGGATGCCTAGATTAGTCCAGACCTTGCTATAGCTCTGCAGTTGTGTCTCTGATGGTGTTGATATTACAGAATGAACTCTTACAGAGTAAAGTCATATCAAGCCACTAAAAGCCAGCAGAAAGCATTGTAAAACCCAGGCCAATTAGAAGAGGATAGAAGTGGTTCTGCAGATGCTGTCAGATGAGCTGCTACCCAATAGAATATCAGCAGAATATTTCCAGTTCAACCCTACAGACCACGTTTTCATGTCACAGATTTTTCATAGTTTCTGAGTTCCCTTGTGCTGGGGTAAGATCTAGAAGCCACAATGTCTTCAGCCATATGTGAGGTACCAGCAGTAGTGTGATAAATAGCTCACAAATTTGCCATAGGGTGGATGCACTTTCTCTTTTCATGGTACATGATACATTGGTATCATTCCAATATATTACTAAGGAAAAAAATCACATAAAATCATTATTTTCCAATATTTAACATTGTTTTCCTAGCTAAGTATGAAGGGAATTAAATCTTTTTGAGGTTTTCCAGATGACAAACTGCCAAATGGTATCAGGGCTCGCAGCATTCAAAGGAGTGTATTGTAAAAGCCTAAGTAGTGTTTTAGCAAATCATTGGATTTTATGAAATTCACTTAAAAATGATTTTATAATTCCCTAAATAATGAAAAGAACCACTCCTGAAATTATTTACATTTTCTTCTCATTGGTTTCATGTGTTGAGAGCTTTAAACTGATATAAAATCTTTTCATTTCTCCTCAGATCTCTATTTCATTATACCTAAGACTTGAAATCCAGTGCCGTTTTCACAGTATAAAAAAATTATTCAATCAATTTGATTTTTTTCATTTTATTTAGGACATCCTACAACTTTTAAATTGTATCAAAATAATTTTTAGTGATTTTTCTTCCATTTGAAACGGAATTGTTTCTTAAGAGGCAAGTTTGTCCTAAGGACATGGAAGAATTGCACATATGACAGTGCTGTCCATGCTAGCTTTGTGCCTGAAGCTCTCATGATGGAGTCATTTACAATTTTACTTCTTCATTGATAAGCCATTATCTCTAGACTGTTTTTATAACTGCAGGGTTTTGCACTTTGCCACAGAAGAGCAGGACTAAGTTCAGAGCGATCTATTTCCCTAATTTCTCCATAATGCACCGTGACCTTTCCCAGGATGGTGTTTCTTTGTGGCAAGATGAAGAGGAAGCAAAATAAGAGTTTGCCCTTTCCAACTAATTTACCAATGTTTTGTTTTAAAGGTAGTGTTACCTTTTTAATGCCGTTGTTAAAGATATAATTTCCTTATTCCTGTGTTCTATTGACTCCTCCAATGCTCTGGAACATACCATAACTGCAGTCTAAAGCTTATTATGTGAAAATTACAAGCAGAGTTCTATTCAGTCTATTATTCACTCTATTATTCAGTCAGAATGCTTGCAAGTAATACCCTTGGTAGTGTTTGTTACAATATGGTGATAACAATTGATGTGATTGTTTACTAATTTGTTCTTTTAAGTATGTTTTAACATTTTAATCTTTAAAGGATGTCCTATGGGAGGAGGAATAGTTTTTTGAGCGATGTATTATGAAGGAATGGAAAAATATTTTATTTGTAGGTAATTCATTTTAAGAATAAAAGTTAAATAACATTCTATGGATAAAAATTTAATAGGCTATAAGAAAACTTCGGGATTCTTCTGTTTTCATGAGGAAAACTTATTTTTGTAAAATGTTCTCAGGAAGACGTGTGATCTGGATTGCACAAGCAGCTATAAAGTGAGGCTCAATGAGGAAATAAAGGCACTTTGCATTTACTGGTTCTGCTCCCAAGCCATATGTTTTAACATGCATGGGGTTTGTTTTGCTGTTTCAGGGCGGAGAAGCAGTAAAAGCAAATATTCACATATACATGCACAGCAGACTCTAAATTCAGCTCTTTCTGAACATAAATTTGCTATCTTCCAAGTAGGAATGGAAGGTTCCCTGTGATGTGGCAGAAGCTGCAGCGCATAAGGAACAGTCGTACGCTGCACAGACAGACATTCTCAGTACGTCAGGCTTCTCCGTGCTCAATTGGAACAGCTATTAAGCAGTGACTGCAGGGCAGTGTTTTTACTTTTTCCATGTCTTGGCTTGTTTATGTTAAATCAGACCACAGGAGGTCTGTTGCGTTTCTCTGGCAGTTATTGCAAGGCTTGCTGTGGCAAATTCTATTTATGACACTTGCTGTATCCTAGGTGCAGTGAATCTTGGCAGACAATCTGGAAAATTTCCCATCTTTGTACTTGCAGAATATAATATCTCAGTAATGGTGTGACTGTGGTGACTCACTGTGAAGGTCCTAAGTTCAACTACCACAGTAGCCAAAAAATCTAGACACATTTTAATTGCTGGCATGACATTTGAAGTATTGGCTTCACTACTGGATGTAAAATATTAAATTGAAACTCCTCCTGTTTTGGCTAGAGTATATTCAAATTAAAGAGAAGCTCCAAGAGCAGCATTTCAGAGGTGTAGGTTAATGGCTTCTGGCCAGCATTTTTTTTATTACCAACATGATGGTCAATTCTGTTAAGAGCAAATAATCTTACATGTGTGTGTGTTTTGGCACTGCAGTTATTCTCACTGATGTGTGCACTTTCAATCATGTGATTGTCCTACATAAAAAACGTATTGATGATTACAGAGGTCTGGGATTCTGTTATGGTTCTGCAGGAGTGTAAACAGGTTGTCAAAAATCATTTATCCATATGCTAAATGTCATTGGTTATTCCATTGTAAAGTCATAACTTTAAAACCAATTTTTGTTAAAACAAAAGTGAACCTTGTAAAATCAGAGACTATTGCAACCTTTTGCTAATATATTTCATATTAAATTAGGGAGTGGAGTAAATCAACATAGAGAGAGTAAATGGTTGATCTATGCTCAATAACTTTCTTCTGGGCCTTTTGGAGTCTTCTGCTGCTTTTAAAACCTGCATCTCATGGTCAAGCAGGGGACCAAGAGAAATTAATCTTCTCTTTATAAAAATCCCAAGTTATGGCCTCAGGACCCCATTCTCTAGAGAGAGAATCATGATTACGTAGATGGCCATCAAAGGGCCAGAGCTGGTACAACTGCTGGGTGAATAATAGGGCTTCTGTGGGATTTTTGGTGCCTTGTCTTTGTGTTGGGCTGCTGATGCAGTTTGATAAATGGGTAGAGCTGGAGGATCCATGGGATAATTGGCACAACTGCCACGGATCTCTGGGAGGTTGCCTGGAGCATCTGCCCCGAAGCTGAGAGCCCTGGCTCTGGCAATGCCACAGGCCTGTTTGCCATCTTGCCATTAGTTTCCATGTAGGGACAGCGCACATGGGTCCACTCAGCTGCTTGTGGAGGCTGCATCAGCATGGAAGCACGGACTAACCTTTTCCTGGCATCTCTTTTTTTTGTGCCATATCGGATTTCCAAATTCTCATGCAGTTTCACGTCTGTCATTGGCATGGAAGTGTTGACAGCTGCTACATGATGGCAAAGCAAATGCATCCTTGCCTCCTTGCAGTCCTCCCACTTGTGACTCACATGGGGTTTTTTTTAAGTGAGAGTATAAAGACTTTAAGGACAAAGGATTTCTTTCAGCATTTTGGGAGGCTTTTTCTTTCTTGCGCTAAGAACCACCAGAATAATAAATTTTGCAGTAGGGGACGTACCTGCTTTATAAGACTGACACCTGTGGACTGCCATAATTAATGTGTGAATCTAAAAGTGGTAAGATGAGACAAAAGAAGTGAGGTGAAGAAGCTCAGTCTTGTGCTTCCCAGCTGCTGATGCTGGTGACTTCAGGGACGAATGCCGATCATGCCAGAAATGCAAACAGCATGTGGACGGGTTTGTTTCCATTGTAAAGAGATAGGACACTTAATTAATTTCATGAGGCCTCTGGGCTGCTGCTGACAAAAAGTGCTTACACTGCAAAGTTAGGTTGTGGGTTAAGGATAGGGTTAGGGAAGGTTTGAAGTGCTGATCCCTAGACTCAAATTGCCTTTAACATTTTCTTTAATGATACAGCCTCACTAGTTTTGCTTAATTACACTTTGCTGTCTCAAGCAATCTTTCCTTTGAGTTACTGAAAATTTTATTGCAACATTTTAATCTGATTATGAAAATTAATATACTTGCACCATCTTTTAATTTGCACAAGTCAAACCTCCTTTTTTTTCACATTTCAACCAGATTAGAAGCATATAGTAGAGACTTGTGAGTTCCAAAGTCTAAAATCTTCCAGTGCAATGTGTTATAAAGGCAATATAATAAAAAGCAATATGTTACTGACCTGATGGAAATCAGTATAAAATTATACAAAAAATATTTAGTAGTTGAAATCATGTAAGTCAAACTTAAGAAATGCATATCTTGAATCACCCAGGAACTTGGATGAAATATAGGAAAGTACACATATAAGAGAGTGGGAGGAATCCTGAGCAATGATCATGAGAGCCTGAAAACACACATTTTGTTTCCTAGCACTTGTGTGTTTGGGTTTAGTTGAAGCAGAATGTATAAAGTATCTTTCCTTTCACTGTCAGCCTGAGGCAGCCCTGCTCCTAGGATTTGTGTCCCCAGTAGCCCTGGGTTTGCCCCCGTTGCCCGTGTCCTGCAGAGGTGGAGTGCCCCAAGAGCCCCTGCAGGGGTTTGAGCGCTGCCTCGGGGGTGTCACCCTGGCCTGGCCGCCCCGGGAGCAGGGTCACTGGAAGATGTGCCAAGCACACACTTCTGCTGCCTTCACTTGAGCTGAGTTGAAGCAATTCAGGGGTGAGTTATCCCTGATGCTGTGAGTTACTGTGAGTTACTGACACCAGGGATACGGTGAAAGCTGATAAAAGTGTCACTGTGGCTGGCAGTAGGATGTTTAGCAAATCCGATCCATGATTATTTTCAGAGACTATTTTTGCACTGTAGAATTTCCTAATGTGCTGCCTTAGAAAGCTCAGCTGTAGGATAGCATCTGCTCCATGGTTTTATCTTTCTTTGCCTTTTCTGCAGTTCCTGATTTTACTTGTGTCTTGCAGAGGCATGGGGGTGTAATGGGACACAGGTTGAATGGGATGGGGAAATAAACTAAAAGAGTTAAAGTGTGTGCAATGCCTGAGGAATGAGAAGCCATTGGCCATCTTAATGATGAGAACAGATATGGTTTAGTACCAGCTGATTAGGGGCACAGCTGGCAGCCAGAAGGGCTGTGGCTGCATATAAAGATGGTATCTTTACAAGACTAACAAAATATGCTGAATGTAGATGAGAAATTACCGAGAATTTATTTGAACACATTTTAACATCATCTAAGAGATAATCCACAAACAGCACAGGACTTAAAAACACTTAAATTTGTACATGCATGTTACACCATTTTTTCATTAGGGAATATTTACTTTTTCCCATCCTCAACCTGGCAAAGATTGAGGCTTTGAAAATTAGTAGAATAAAAATTCAGAGAACACCCAGAATAAATCAGAATGGTGATTCACCTTGCTAAGAAATTAAATTCTCTTAGAGGGGGAAAAAAGGTTGTATTTTGCATCTCTCTACATCAAAAATGTTGCTGGATTATTTTCTTAAACTTACTAGGTGAAAAAAATGTCACCATTTCTGAGAAGTGCTGTTTGATGTTTATGAAGATATTAAAAGTGATGTCGTACGTAAAATAAAGTAAGCATTCAACATGTTTTTTACAGAAATAATATTTTCATTTAAAGTCAAAATGATGGATTTCCTTACTACCCTTTTTCAGCTTTACGTGCAAATTGTATGGAAATGAATGCAAATAAGCAATCCTCACCACTAAGTTGCTTAGAAGTATAAAAATGCATAAAATTAAGGTGTTCAGACAGAGCTGTGCATCTCATTTATGTAAAGAATGTTTAAACTTAAATATTTCAGCTAAAAATGTTATTGTTTCCGGTAACAAAATGCTTTTTTGTGCATTACAGAGGAAGAGCACAGAAATTTTGTCACCTTCTGAAGACCTGTTAGTGTACATGGGAGTTAGTCTTGTGTCAGGCAACCTAGCCAATCAACCAAACAAACAAATAAGAAACTAGAAAATAACTAAGAGGTCAGCCCTGCAATTTTGAATGTTTTCCACCCAAATGTGGACTTAGTTCCACTGCCTTACATGACCTGTGTTTGTCTGTCTTGCTAGTTAACAGTTCTGCAGTGGGTAAACCTGAAACCTTGTAGAAAAGAAACCTTGAGAATCAGAACCACAGAAACTTTTCATTTTCATTCAGACCTGGTGCTTCAGCCAGCAGACTCCCTACCCAGCTCTAATGGGGCTATGCAGCATGAGAAAGGAAAATTCTGCTTGATTTTCAATAAGATACCAAGCTTGAGTAATGCCTGTGGTGCCGTAAGGGATTAATGATCTCCATGCTATTTATAACGAGGCAAACTAAATTGCAATTTTTAGAAAATTATTGGAGTTTTATTGTGCTGCCCGACCAAATTCAGTGAGTAGGACTCATTAGTGTGTAAAACAGGGTTAATTTATACTGAGTATCCCCCATCTTTGGATGGGAGCTCTATGTAAATCATCTTTTCTGGTCATTAATTTAGGCTGTTTGCATTTCCTTTGCTTGTGGGAGCATAAGTATGAAATATTAACTAAACTTCCCTGGTGAAAGTGCCCCCTCATGCCTCTTACTTGATGTGGAAAATGTTTGTTCTTCTTGCAGAACTCCCCTGTAACTGAAGGGTGAGAGCTGCATTATGCAATTGAAACACCGAGTGATAATTGGCATTTAAAACAAATTTCCGTAGCTCTAGAAACAGGAAACCAAAGTATGTCTAGAAAGCCATTTGAGGAACACTTCCGAAATATTGGGAAAAGTGTAGTGAATCTTTCAATGATTGATTCCATCATGATTGATCTTAGAGTTTTTTGAAGTAATTGATGGTATTTCTTTAGTTCAGTCTGTTAGTGCAAATAATTATTAATCAATATGCACTCAGCTCTTACTTTAGAAGATAATTTTAACACATGATTTATTCTGAACATTTCAATTGAACTACCTTTACAAGGAGAAAATCAATTGGCTAGTGGTCTAAAGCACTTTAATTATCTGAAGAGCTATATTCTGTTTTAGGCTTTTTTTTTTAATTTTTTTTTTTTGGTACATTGTCCCATTTTGAATTAATCCTTCTGCTGGGCTGGACTTTGCTATCCTCAGAAATACACTAATTCTCTATTTCAGGTTATTTAGTCTTAGAAGTTTTCAGTTCAGTACTGAATACACGCTAGGATTGAACCCTAACATTGAAACTTAAATAATGTGCAAAATGAAATTAAAATGTAGCTTTTTCCACATGAGAAAACAGTTCAATGGGTTTGTTGGTTTGGTTGTGTTTTTCTGTGAATGTGTCAGCACATTTGTAATTTCTTTAGATGTTTTTTTCATTCATAGCAAGCATAGCAGTGGAAAATTACAGTTAATTTGAAATGATAGCATGATGCCAGAACTTAGACAGAGGTTTGAAACATTATAGGACAAAAGGTGAAATCATTAATTCATTTGCAGTGAATATTAAATTCCTAAAATATGCATTACTCTCTCATTATATTTATATTTATGTGTTTTAATATGCCTGTAAATATTATTGTGAGTCTGAAGGAGCATTTGTGCCGTGTCCATGAGCATGTCAATACAGCCTTTCAAAGTAATTTGCACTTGGGCTGAGGCATAAGGTTATGGAGCCATCTGTCGTCATGAAAAATCATTAGAATAAAGAGTGTGGTACAATTCCACTCATGTTCATGATACGTTGCATTTCAACAGCACCAGTACGAGCACTTCTCTCAAATGCCCTTCATAGGCCTAACGGGGAAACTTGGGAAGAGTCTTGTGAACTAATGGGTCAAATGCCAGTGGATTCACACCAGTGTGAGACTTGAGCCAGCAGAGTCCTGTGGTGGCTCTTTGGGATCTGGGGTGGGTTGCCCTGAAAGCTCAAGGAGAAGAGTTTCTGCCTGTAACAATAAAAGGAGTTAATGTTCTAGAAATGGCCTGAAGTTAATGTTTGATTATATATCCATTCTTTATTGCATTTCTTGTATTTCTCCCAAAACAGACAATGACCATATAATCATAAACATCCAGTTTTCTCTTCAGTGAGATTATAGTCATTGTTTCTCAGTTCTCATGGCTTTCTATAAAGCTGCAAGAGATTAATCGTTTGTTCCTCTGGAATAGTACAGGATTTTTTTTTTCTTGGTATACCAGGAAAGCTATATATCTTCAAAGTAGAAAATTTTAGCTCTTGGGGTTGTATTTTGCTGGAAACATTCCTTAAGAAGATTCCTTGGAGGATGTTAGTAATGTACTTGTAAGATTTTTAAAGAAGCCAATAAATAAAGAGACAGCACTACAGTCTGAGGACCCAATTACTGAAACACTTGTACATATGTTTACTTTTAAGTCATTAAGTACTGTGCATATGGAAAACATCATGTCCTTCATTTCTGAGCCTTGATCTTCAAATGTAAGTGTTGTACAAGCAAGGGTTTTGAATTTTATCCTGTTAGGTGCTGAGTACCTTATTTACTGTCTGATCTAGTGGGAGATCTGCCTGCTCGATAGCCTGTAGCAGGTAACTTTGTTATCCAGGCAATCCGAAAGGAAGGAGTGAGTTTGCTTTAGGGTGTAAAAATATTTTTTACTTGATGTTAATTCCTACAGCTGATGTCATGACTGGCTCTGAATGACCTCCCAGAGGATGTCCTAGAAGGAATGCTATGGTAATGTGTATTTTCCTGCTAAGAGCCTGTGACAGATGATCATACTTTAAATTATGTTTCAGATGAGACAGACAGAAGCAATAACAATGTGAATATTATAATAAACCTTTGCTCGTTTCAAGTGGATGATTAATGTTGTCAGTGGCTTGATCTGAGATCAAGATTTCTATAGGAGTAAGGGAGGGGTCAGACTTTAGAAATATTTGCTGCCCTTGTTTGGTGTCTGAGAGTCTCTGTGCTCTCTCCCCTTCTGCAGAAAAAGCAACTCTCTTGTTTTCCTCTGTAACAATGCCTACAGCCTGAACTTTTGCATTAGAAAATGTAGCTAAAGTTATTAATGAGAATTATGACCTGATTCAAATCAACCAGATTCTTTTCTTTTCAGTTCAGTTAATGGCCTTTCTATTTTTTGCTCAATAGCTTTTAAAAACCTGGGATTGGAAGCGGTGCTGTATCGTCAGCCTTATGAGAAAACAGATGAAGAAGATGTGTTCACGTAGCCAAATCAATAGTTTTTTTAGCCTGACTGTTTTAACTATTTTTTTTTGAAGGTGATTATCTCCAACCCCACATAGTCTGTCTACTGGGTATAGTAAAGGTGATCTCTTTTAGGTTATTTAGTTCCATTTCCAACAGAAGTGAACTATTCAGGAAGTATATTTAGAAAAGTCTATTTTTCAAGAGTTCTAAGGCTAGAACAAAGGACAGAGATCATGATGGTGTGCTGGTAGGGCTGCCACATGCAGAAGTACAATAGCGAGCACCTCTGACTGCGGAGGAACTGTCGAAGCACTGTAAAATCAAGTTGCTGTGTGGGAAAGATCAAGCAGGTTAACTCCTGGGATTTTTTTCTATCAAGATGCTTTCTTCCTTCCATTCTGTTGCCTGCTGTCTTCAGAGCACAGTGGTATTGAGACTGCAGATTTAAAACATCTGTCTTTCCATCTCCAGTGTACTACAGAAGGATAGCTCTCAATTTAGTCTTAAAAAATTTAGCTGCATGTTAGGGTGTCTTTGCTTTTAGGAATTTTTATCTTTCTTCAGGCTAGATGCTGAGCAGCTATTTTCTATATCATGACCCTATTGTTATTTTTTTTAAATAGTATTTTTAGGCATTATTACAAAATTCAGATCTATTTAATTAAGCCTGGATGAGGAACCTAAATTATTTTGTATTGCCCAACTGAGTGTTTTCTTATATGTCTGAATTCTGTTTTTGAGATGCATGAAAACAATGATAGGGTCAGAAAGGAAAAATTTTTAGAAAAGAGTCCACAGTGTTATTTTAAAACAAATTTGGAAATAGATACATTTTACTAATTTTAAATCGTGGATAATGCACTGATATAAAAAACTGGAATTTTCACATTGTGATGAATTTGATTAATTTGGCTCATTGAGTACAAATAAGTCTGAACTTAAAATGCAAATATATTTA
This sequence comes from Thryothorus ludovicianus, assembly GCA_013397245.1. Classification (NCBI taxonomy): domain Eukaryota; kingdom Metazoa; phylum Chordata; class Aves; order Passeriformes; family Certhiidae; genus Thryothorus; species Thryothorus ludovicianus. The sequence goes on along the minus strand of VZTB01011867.1, from coordinate 1,130,754 downwards.
ACATCATACGAAGAAGTGGGCATTAAAACCAGGTCTTGGAAAGATGATAAAGTTTCCATTTTCAGGTTATATGATGCAGATACAATTATAATGTTTTTATAGATACTCACCACAGGCTTAAGCTTTCAGGTTTGAACTCACATAAAACTATCTTAATTTATGAGTTATGTCGTGTTAGTGTTGGATAACTAGCTAGAGGATAAATCTATAGTTAATACAAATCTGTCTGAGTTGATGATATTGAATATAATTTATATAGAAAGTATAGGGTTTTTGTGAGAAACAGAGCAGTTTTATTTGACAGTTTTAGTTGTAGGCATGGCTGATATCCTCTGTCGTTGCATACATTCTCAGGAACATTTTTTGCCTTTTGCACCTTATTTATCATTTGAGGATTTTTTTTAAATTTTCATTTTCTGCTTGCAGTGTATTACTGTAATACAGTTTGGAGCAGTTTGATGCTGTTGTTTATAGCCATTTTTGTAATAAAATCATAGAATTGTTTGTGTTGGGAAGATCCTTTTAGAAGGTTTTCTACCCCACTCCCTTTGCAGTGAGCAGTGAAGTCTTCAAGTAGATCATGCTGAGATCTTTGTTTAGATCTCAGATGTCTGCTGGTGTTGAAAAAGGAGGAAGGAGCCCACTATGATGATAATACAGTATAAGGGCAGCCAGAGATGACTCCTTCATGTTGCATTTGGGAGGGCAGGACCAGAGGCTCATGGCTTATGTCAGAAATCTTCATTAACTGGATGTAGGATGAACGACTCTCATAACTGATTAGCATGGTATGCTACTCATAAATAACATGCAATTAGCATATGTTAATAATAAGCAATATTCAACTGAAATGTGAGCATCCAAGCAGCTTAGACCACATCTGTTTGAGCAAGACATGCAATACACATTCTACACCTGTTTTACAGAACACCACTTAACCAAAATTCTTGGTTAACCAAACTTTGCTTATCTCTCCCAGGGTTGTACAGCACACAGACATTAGTCAGCTTTGCTGAGCATAACCCCTGTAAAACTGGCATTTAAGCCAGCTGGCATATTTCTACTTTATTCTGGGTCTGAGAACATGAAACACAGTTTGTTTGGAAGGAAAGGAATCCAGTGAGCCTTGGAAAAGCTGAGAAAATCTCTTCTTAACTGATAAAATAAATGAAATTTTAGCTGAAGGTTTTGATGGTCCCTCAAGAAATTTGACTAGGCTTAAAGATGGAGGTGTAGAAATGTGCCACTGTGGCATATCTGCAACTCTCTCTATATGATGTATGTATATGTTCCCATATAAATACTGATATGTGGGTGAAAATCACATGAGAAATTATGAATACATTTCTAAATATAATATTCTGCTAGGATATTAACTCTCTTTTTCAAGAACACCATAAGCTTCTTTGCACTAATAATTTATTTGAGAAATTTAACTCTGTTCCATGTTGGTGGTCATGTACAAACCACCTATTTTTTGTAGGGCCTGTTTTCAAAATTAACTTTTGTTTCTGATTTAAGACCTTCTTCCTCTCTACTGGTCAGTGTCCAAAGTATTATTTATTTGTTCTTATTGCTCAGGCCATGGTTCCATGGACTGGTAGCTTTTCTGCAGTCAGTAAAACAATTCCTTTTGTTACCAAGCCTATTTCTCTCACTATTACCTTGACTTGAAGAATGGATTTTCTTCATTGTATTAGAGAGAATATTTTCTGACAGCTTTTGAGTACAGATCATTAAAAAATTACCAGTTTGAAATGTTGACTTTTGTCTCTCCTTTTTTTTTTTTTTTTGTCTCAAAAATAGCTTATTACATCTTTCAACTTTCTAAATAATTAAATCTCCTTGAAAACTCTTGCGAATTCTGGATAGTACAAGTTGTAATTACACAGAGTTATTAACAATTTTGTTGTTAATAAATTTGGACACAACTCTGCTCTTGCAGATGCCAGTTGATTTTATAGGTCTGATCTTTCTGCACAGAGGAAGACTGATGTACTCTGGGTACTGTTGACAGTTTTACACTGTTGTAAAACCAGAGTAACAGAATACAAAACTGTGCCAAAATCACGGGGTAGCTATATGAATAATAGAAGATTTATGGTATCTTTAACAGCCCATTTCTTTACATTTAATGGCTCCTGTTCTGTAAATGATGAGCTAGACAAGTGTTTTATTGACACTTGACAATTGACACCTGATTTGGGAAATTAATTATATTTACTCTTTCCGAATGAAACAGGAACTTTATATACTCTGGCATTTGTCCAAGTCCAAGCCATGCTAAAAACAAAGACAAATTTTTGTTTAGGAGCTGTCTCTGTTGAGCAAGGGATGTCTTCAGATGTTTAATCATAACCATCAGTATCAGAAAAGAGAGTCACCATTTCCTAGGTATGTTCTTAGTGGTAAGCTCTTAATAATGGATTTCCAAGAGAACTCAGTGCATGTTATTGTTTTGAAGTTCATCCATCAGCTACTTTAGAGCCCCAGATATTTGCATTTTGAGTTATTTATTTTAGTTCTCCTTCTTCCATACCTGTCTTTTGTTCACTTGATTTGTCTGTGTGAAGATCTTCCTGGTCCGTGGTTGAAATTACTGAGTAGTGTTTTCCTGTGACTTTTAAAGTGATAATAATTTGTAAAAGAGCACAGCTGCTTATTTTAGAGCAGGGATGTCCCTCAGTTATATCACAGTTTTAAGAGAAAGTAACTGAACCCAAATCACATCACCAGAGCTTTGCATGTTACTTTATTCAAGCTTAAAATTATGCTCCTGTAAAACAAGATGTAAGAAACTGCAAAGACCGCAGCCCCTTATATTTATATTTTTATACCTTGTATTTCTGACAGAGTCAAACCAGGCTATGAAACAGGACATTTTATATTTTTGAAAGGAGAGCTTTTATGCAGCAGAAATGTGAGCTGTGCATGGAAGTGTGTGCTGATTAGAAAGGTAACCAGAGCTTCATTGTAACTCATGGGGCAATTCTTCATCCCTAACTTCCAGTATTGAATACAACACAGAGGTTAGCCTTCCTCAGCTGTTTTCTCAGTAGAGAAAGAATTTTGCTTCCCTAAAAGCCTGTTTTCTCCTCCACTCAGACCAGCCTGCTAAGGAACTGAAATGGCCACGTTTGTGCTTCAGTGTGATGCTTTCCGTATCCTGAGGCAGTAAAAAAAGGGTTAGTGTAGCTCAGGACAGGAGTGTAAATACTCTGAATGTGTCAGTGTGAGGGCAGAGAGGGGCTGCCTAAGTGCCTCTGGTGTTCCACTGAGCAGAGTTCTTGCAGTTTTAGAGGGATCCTGTTGTTCATGATGTGCTGCTAAGTAGGTAAGAGCTAGATTTCAGGTTAGTGCAGGGGGCAGTTTATTTGCCCACTGGATTAAAGCTTGCAGAAAATAGGTGAACAGAAGAGGAAAGATCAGAATTAGTGGAGGAGAAGAAGTGATTTTGGGAGCTTTTAATCATTTTGCCTGAATTAAAAACCATCTGGTATTTTTAATTTTTTTTAAATACATTAGACAAAAAAAGAGTCAGTTTCTATCATGGATTTATTTTTCTGCTTCAGCAACCAATAGGCTTGTATTCAATTATTTATAATGACGTATCAGTAGCTGTGGAGGCTTCAGATTTAATATGGTAATGGCAGTATTATATCAGCGTGAAAACTTTAAAATGAGGCGGAATGAAACATTTTAAAGTAATCTTTTAGTCTTTTCTTTCTATTAACCCCTAGTAGCTTCAGCTCTTCTGTGCAGATGTGAGTTTTTCTAAGGAACAGTTGAATATGAGTCTATGGAGGTTCATTCTTTCTGTAGAGGCCCTATAAGGTTCTCAGGCACAGATTAATGAAAATCACAAAATAATTCTATCAGAAGGTTGTGTGTAAGCAATGCATGTCCATATCCCATCTGTTCTGAGCAGTAAAGCAGGTACCTTTGTGGTTCCCAATGTGTTTCACAGTGAATCAAGGCACAGTAAATGGGGGAAATTTAGACTCCATTCTCAATTCCGTGTTTCTATTCTCTATGGGGAAATTCGCTTTCTATATTTCTCAGAGCATTGCATCTCAGATATGTTCCACTTTAAAACAAGGATTTGGTGCTATCATCTTTTTGATGTAACTTCTTACATCATGTTATCAATGCTTGCCATTCCAAGGTCATGAGGGTGCTTAAAGAAGTCTTGAGACTAAAATTTTAAAATTCTTTAGATGCATGTTATTGATTTTAGAGCCTTTAGAGATTTAGTGGCTTGTGTTTGCAGGCTTTTCTGCACCAGTCATGTGAGTAGGTCTTACTTTAAAGGAGAAAAAAGTAACTTTTTGAATGGCAGAACTGAAAGTCTTAAGTCCTACAGATTTTTGTCTTGTATTTTCTAAATTCTTCATTACCAGAAGGGTACCGGCTCCCTTCCTATTACACTCCCACCTTAAAAAAAAGGCACCAGTTCTACAAAGTTCAGCAAGTCTAAAGCTACACATGTGCTGAGTAGCCAGGATAAGAATGTTGGTCAACCAACTGGCAGCTCCACAGCATTGTCTTAGGGCTGAGTTATGGCCACAGTCCCCATGGAGAGGCCAGCAATCTCAGTTTCTGTCCTTGACCCAGACAGTGATTTGTATAAAACTTTAGGAACTTAATTATTTTTGATACTTTTATCCCTAATTGTATCTTAAATCAGGCTGTAGTTGGAAAGATATTCATAGTTTGAAATACAGAGCAGCATGATCATAAAAGCTTCCTTTTCTTAGGCGACTAGATTAAAAATGCAAGGGATGTGTAACTTCCATCACTTGGCGCTTTGGGAAAATACATAAATGTCATAAGAGTAAGGATTAAATTGTGAGACTTGGATAACAGAACTGTTATATTCTGCTCATAAACTGATCTAATTTCTCAGATATAAAATGTGTGATCGGGCTGTGCAGTTTTGAGAACATTTTTCCTATTTACCATGGCAGACTATTGGCAGGAAGAAGCAAAACTGCCTATTACATAGGCATGATAGATCTGCAGCAACTAAATGGAAGTTGAGGTGGAAACCCCAGACAGAAGACAGTCATTAGGAGAGTAACAGCCTCTGCTCTCCCCCAGCATTGCTATTCACTTCATATTGGTGATTTTATAACCACAGAAAGCTCTGTGAATTTAATTGCTGGAAGTTAGCTTTTATTTCTTTTACCAACATCTAAAATTCATGCTCAGGGGCACTAGTCAGCCAGGAAACAAATCTTTGCTCTGAGTTAGCCTTTGCAGGTGGTTTAAAGAAAATTTAATTCCTTCCCACTTGGCCATGCCAACACCTTTATCCTCTTGATGAGTTCAAAGTGAAAGTCTCCTCTGAGCTCTCTGTCGGTGCTGCTGCAGTTGATTGGCAGGCCTGGGGTGCTAAACAGTTGTGCAGGTGGCAAGCTTTGCCCCTGAGAGAAAGCACATCACCTCTGTGCCTATTATTTTGCCTGAAAATACGTAACTGCACCTTTCCCAGAAGTGGCAGTAGTGAAAAATTGTACCACTTTCTGCATCAGCAATTTTAAATGCTAATTGTTCATGCTAGTGGATAAACATGGGGGCTCTTCTAACAAGAACATAATTTATCTTTTTATCCCTTCATCATCATGTCCACAGTGTTTTAATTAATAGGTTTACTGAAGTCTATTGTGTGGTAACTTTAGGGTATTTCTACTGTTTGGTGTATTTTCTACAGTAATGTGCAACTTTGTAATGTCTTCCTAGGTTTTCTGCTTCTTCCCTCTGAACATATGTTATGCCATTTGTCAAGTGATTTAATAGCACCCTTTGACCTTAAAAATAAAATAAAGCTAAATCAGTGCATAAAACCATGAAAAACTTTAAAAGCAGCCTCTACTGCACCTTCTCTCACTCAATCCAAGATCCATGAGACAGAATCATTCATTACTTGCTGTTCCTGCAGTAGATGAAAGGACACGGTATGTCTCCTTATTGATTATAATGTTTAGTTTATATAATGGAAGGTTTCATTTTTGGTAAAGAGAAATTATTAAAAAAAGGTACAAAGAGAGTGATCTGTTACAGTCATGAATTATCTATACAACACTGAGTGTTAGCCAGAAACACTGACAAACTTAGCCCATTGCAAGCAGCTGTACCACTATCTTATGGTGTCCTTTATCATTGAAATAACAGAGATCATATTTGGATTAGTGCTTGAATTCAACAAAAAAAAACAGTGTAGCATGAATTTGATGTACCATAAGAGCTTAAACACCTGTTTTCTGTTTAGTCATTTAAGAGCTTTGGAAAGCACAAGCACAATGCAGACCTAGGGCATGTGTGATGAATATAATTTCTCTTTAACATTCTCAGTCATCAAATAAAAGCAATTTTTAAAACTGCTTAGGGTTTTTGCAATAAAACTTTGGTTTTTTGCAATATTTCAAACTAAGTTTTCTGCTATTGTGAAACTGATAGTTGTTGGTAATATCTTAAAATTCCTTAAAGCAATTTCTCTATCATGTAGCATGAAATGCTGCAGTGCTTGAATGCTCGACTTCCCCAGCTCAGTAATTTGCAGAGAGGGGCTGCTCTGTCTGCTCTTCAAAGGGGAAATTCTTTAGACCTATTTGCAAGTGTGAATCCGGAGTGATGTCTCAGAGGTCAATGCATTGCCATATGGAAGCATATTTCAGTCTTTCATCCTTTCTGCTTGTGCTGGCATGGTCTGTATCTGAGAAATGAGAGCAGGAAGAGGTAGGTACAAAGGGATAGATAATGTGTTTACCATATCACTGATAGCACAAAAGATGGAAGTGTACAGTGTATCATTTTAAGAAAGGATACTCTGCTCTATTTGCTGAAGAAGCTTTTGCTTAGCATCTGAGAGACCCTTCTCTAATTCTTTGTGTTCTTCAATTACAATGCCATCTTCATGTGTAGGACACAATTTTTAGCAAAGTCATGGAGAAGGTTCTGTGGTCAAGTTCAAGTTGTTTCTATCTATCTATGAGTCATCTTTTTATTTTTCTAAGATTGCAGTCAATAAACAACAGATAAGACTTGCTTGGGACCAGCTGCAATCCTGTGTTCCTGAGGCAGCCAAGGCTGTGGGATGCTTTCCTCCCTCCTTTGCTCTCCCCAGCATTCTCACCTGGAGGGGGAAGTTCAAGGGGAGTGACAGCCTAAGCAGTTTGGCTTGCTGAGGAGTCTGCCCTACTAAACTTAACTTCAATTTACTGCTGTCCAGTACAAAATGGAATACAGCTGGAGATCAGCCTCATGTCAGCTGGAGAGTTCTGATTCTAAAGGGAGCTCTGCAGAGCTGCTGCAGTTGCATAGACCTAATTGTGTGTGTACAAACACGCAGCCAAACACATACATGCTGAGGGAAGCAATTACAAGGCATAGCGAGCAAAACATTTTCATTTCTTTTTTTTAAAGTCTTCCTTTCTGGAGTTCATTTGTTCATCTAAAATAATACACATATTACTTTTTGTGATGACTGGCTATTATCATGCAAATTCCACAACTATTAGCAAATCTTTCAGCAAAAAGAATTAACTCTTGCCTTACTATTGCTCTTGGTTGATTCATAGGTGAAGTAAATAAAGTGGGTACTTGTATAGTCTAATGTCTCTTTGGCCTCAGAAATTCTGTGTTATTCTATGGGAACTCTGGTGATGCCTTAGGTTTTAGCTTTTGTATTTTTTAGATTCTGTGCTGTTTTAGTGGGTAGTTTTAGATTTCATATTAAGTGGTCCATACCAGGTGATTTTCCGAAGGTGAAAGTGCAGGGTACATATTGATTTACTCACTGTTACACAGAGCTGATCCAGACTGGTACCTATTGTTACAATCTTATTTGCAATTTAGCTTTCAGTCTCTCATTGAGACCACAGGCTGTGTCAGTCCCTGGTAATGTCAGCTGGTGGTTTGAACCATAGTTTGAAATAGTCTCATTTAAAAAACAATAGAACTAATGAATAATATTGAAATGCAGAAGATAAAATCAGTAAACAAGGAAGAACATGTGTTTATTCTCTTATTTTTTGCATTGAAATAATTTTACAAATAGAATTAAAATTTATTTCAGCCCCACATCTGTGAACTACAAAAACATTATTCACACTGAATGGATACTTTTCTCTGTGCAGAAAAAGGTTTGCTGGTCTGAATTTTCTTAATCAGTTCCTCTTTTCCTTGTTCAATGTGGTATTTCTAATCCATCGAGTTTCAATTTAGGGTTTCAGATGAGAGAAAAAATAACTGCATATGCTGTAAATTATTCCAAAGGTTTGTCACTCTTGCAGTATATTCTGTTCTTCTAATAGACATTCAGCTGAAAGTGTGATGACAGAAATTGCACATTGCTTTCTTTTAATGTTATCAATGTCACATGCGGATATATGTGACTTTTCTGTTCCTACATTGCACATCCAGATGCAAGAATCCCCTGAATAAGCAAGCTCTCACTATGTAAGAATCCATTTTCTAGTGGTTGTTTATTAGGACTGCTAAGATATTTTTAGTTATCACTTGTGCCCAGAATTTTGTTCTGAAGTATGCAGGTTCTCATACCCATCTTGGGTTTGCTGTTCAGTCCTGCTGGCTCTTCACAATGCAGGTCTTTACAATGTTACCAAAGATATTCCCACTAGCTGCTGGTTCCTTATTTACAAATTGCTTTTCAGATTCTCTTTAACATGTTTAATATATGAGCCATGTTGATTTTGTGCCATGCTACTTTTTCATCAGAGAGATAATAGGGAGAGATATTTATACAGAAATTAAAGCAAGTATTTTCAAAAGTTATCTTTATCTACTGAATTTGTAATATCATCACAAAATGGCATGAAATTTCCCAAGAAGACCTGTTTTCTATTAAACAGTGTTGATTGGTATTAATCATGCTACCACTCAATCCGACTGATTGCCTCTTTTAACTCTACTTTCACAATTCTTCCTTACAATGAAGTCATGTTGAGATGATCCCATTTATTTCCTTGAAATGTTGACACATTGTGGTTTTTATAGATTTTAGAATTTCTGCTGTTACAGTAGATATTACATTTCAAAATACTTATCCAGAGAAAACTCTCAGACCATCCCTTAGAAATTGTAAACTACACTCTCCTCTTGCAAATTTGAAATATCACGTAGATGTTTGCTCTTCAATAATCTTCTTATTTGCTATTCAATTAACAGCATTCTTTCTCCCCAATTATAAAAAACCCAATATTTCCTCTGCATTTTTGCTAATAATTTCTGTGTAGTAAGGGACATGAATATAATTTTCATTTCTTATATGATCTGTACCTTTTTTTTAATTAAAAAGTTGTCCCTTTTACATCATTTAAAACAAAAATGAAATGGGATGATGACGCAGTTCTCTGTACTTCCATGAGTTTGGGATGTGAAGGATATTGCTGTGGAATACTTAGCCCACAGTAGAAAATAATGTTTGTATATTGTGAAGTTTAAAATTAATGCTTCTTCATAATGATTTTTCTGTATTTCAATTAAGCTTAATACAAAACTGGTCCAAATAATTTAAATTAATGTCCTAAAGAAAACTATTAACATGAAGAAAGTGGTTCAAATGAATTTTAAAATTATATTGCCCAACATTTGGTAACAGTAGCATCTTATGTATTTCAAAATGCATGCTTCTTTGATACGGTTGGGTCTATTTTGTTTTAAAATCCATTTGAGTCTACAGTTCTGCTTTTCTGGTTTCTTACATCATCTTTAAAATTTTGTTTTGACATTGACAAACTGAATGTACAAATGCCAAGAGAATTCACATACCGTGTTGAGAAGATTTTTAGTAGCCCATGCAACTGTTTGCCAAGAGTTTGAAATGTTGGAGATTCTTTTTTTCCGTTGAACAGGACATTTTCACGCTCTGAAAAATTAGAGCATAGTTATTTTTTAGTTTTAAATAAGAATCAAACATATTTGAAGTTTGCATCATAAATCTAGCAAAATGACCATGAAGCTTTCTTGCCTCAGTTAGAAAAGAATAAGTTATTATATCTTGTTTGCTTTGAAGAGCTATCTGGCTTTTGAAAAAGCAACACTTCCAGATTGTCTTGTTTGAAAGTGTAAAAATGCTCTTGTAGTATTGAAAAAATAATCAAGAGACTATTAATACTTTTATTGTTCTTGAGCTTGTTCCTTAAAGGAGAATATCCATATTTTGCAACATTTTGCCAGTTTCCTTAAAGCTTTTTGCAGTTGCATTGATTGTTGCTGCTAATTGGAAAAGTAATTGGGACATGCCTGCCTCTTGCATTTTACAGCCCTGCCCTGTCATTAGCAAAAGCGATGCCCTCTGACCCTGACCGCTCTCAGAGGTCAAAATATATCATTATATTGGAGTGCAGTATTTCATAACAAAGGCCATAGCAGTAGCATAACTTAAACATTTGGGTGTTTTTTTTGTGAAAAGAATAGCTTATCAAGGGAAAGAATGACCTGCTAACTATATTTATCTTACACTTTGAGTAACTGCTGGCAAAATACAGAGTCCTGAGATGTGCTGTGTAAATATTTTATGAAGGAAGCTTCTCCAGCAGAGATGTTAATAATTTAAAATATGATGTACTACATACTGAGTTTTAGGCATAGACATTTAGTAATAAATTTGTATTTTGTATGAAAGACTAGTAAATGACTCCCTTGCCACATATTTTGTGTTACAATTGTGTTTGCATGTCTTCCTTCATAAATTATGCCTATGTATATATATATGTCACAATAGACTTGGATTTTTCATCCAGTCATGATTCCAAGGTCCATTTAGAAAGGATCATGAGTCACTCCTAAAAATTATGTAGCCTCCAAGTCAATAGTGTCTGCCTCCAATAATATTTTTTTGGAGTTGTACGTTTATTTTGGTTTTCCTTCTGAAACTTCCTATCCAGTTCAAGGGAGAGCAGTCCCCCGGACATGCAACTGTTGTTTTTAAGTCAGGTTTTATTCTGTTAAGCATGGCTGCAAGGATAGCATTCCTCTTTGCCTTGGCAGTCAGTCAGTTGGAAAAGTTGGCCAGGAAACTGAAGACCGACTTTGTAGGTACTTTTCTGTCCTCGTCTGATTTAGGCACATAACTCCTCTGGACTGAGTTTTAAATGCACTTTGTTTAGAAAACTAATTTATGGTATTTGCATACTGCTTGAGTGCTTTGGGTTGTTTCAGAATAATGTTGTGGTGATAAATATTCACATTATATTTCCAATTTTCACAGTATTCATGCTGGGCAAGCAAAGTAGATTGACCACACAACAATAAATCAGTGTAAGGACAGGCTTATAAATGTGTCAGTCAAAATATCTTTTAATTCTTCAGGTATAAAATTTTATTTGCCAGTTCTGCTGTTTGTATTGTACTCTTATCTTTTTGTCCTTAGTTGCACTTGCTATTTTATTATGTCATGTTTTTTTAATAGGAAATTAAGTCTCTGTTCTATGTAGAATTAACCAGAGAGAACATCCAGAGCATGAAGTTATTTTTCAGTTTGTCAGAATAGGTTTGCCATTTCATACATGTATGGTATTTATGACTGCAATATAATAAAATATTTAAAGTTCAGGTTATAACTCTTCTGTACTAAAATTCAGAACATCTTCTGTCAGGTAGAAGTATTACATCTCAGCATTAACTCTGTCTCTCTGCATCAGATAATGCTCTCTTATTTGTATTTGTTAATAAGTGCAGACATTCATACTTTAGTACCTGATGGGGATATAAGAGACAGAATATAGATTTTTTCCCTAAATTAGAAAATTATCTGAATGGATGGTTGATTAATAATCATTCTAAATTGAAGTGCTTTCATAAGCCACCATACAGAACCTCACTTTTAAAAAAATCAATCTTTCAAAGCTGTCACTTCTGTCATTTGTTAAGCATTTGTTGAGGAGGAAAGAGAATATTTGTCCTAATTCTGAGCTCCCTAAGCTGTGCCAAGAAAAAGGAAAAAAGAATTAGCCATCCCACTAATGCACTGTATTGCAACAGAGATTAAATTGATCAGTCTGCTTAGGCATTTCCAGGGTGTCCCTTGCTGTAATATCTGGGCTCTGTATTGATGTGCTCCGCAGTGCACTAATAGGTAATAGAAAATACTTCCATAGCTAGCAATATATCTAATTCCACAAATGACTTTTACTGTGGTGGATTATTGAAATCAGAAGCCTGGTGTTTGAAAGGGCTGAGACTTTGGTGAAATGCTAAGCAGAAAGGACGAGCATATTTCTCAACTTGTGACAGCCTATTCTGAGTACGTGATGGCTCCGAGCCGGCCCAGGAAACTTTCCCGCCGAGGTTTATTGCAGGGTTGGGGCTGAGAGTGAGGGTGAGAGACAGTAATTTATAAGAACTGATCCTGGATCTGTCATCTACTCTTTGAGTGGTTTTAACACTGAATTCTGCCGCAATTTCCTCTTCTTAATGAGCCAGTGAGGATGAATCACTTAATGTTTGAACATATCTTTTAAAATGTTACAGGCTGTTCTTTGTCGACTTTCATTAAGCTTTTATTTTAATCTAAGAAGACCAGTCAAACACAAAAGACATGCAAAGTACTTCATATTTTGGCAAAGCCTGTTTAGAATACTGTACATGGATAAAAGGAAAGAGGGAAAAAGAGAAAACTGGATCAAAGTGCATTTAAGTGCATTCTCTGAGCTCATGTCTCCTGGTATGACTGACCTGAAATACCTAATGCTGAAGGTTCTTGTAATGGATCTTATCCTGGGTCTTGAACAACGTGCAGCACAGATTGGGTAGGAATTTGTTCTTTTGCTGCAGGTGAACTTCCTGTCATAATGGATGTGTTCAATAAGCTCTAGTTATTGAATTTAAACAGTCTTGGTTCTTAGAGCACTTCAAGGAGTTTTGAACACTGAGACCCAGCAAATGCCATTTTTGACCTTTTAATAAATTATAAATACATGACTCAGGGGCTCAGAGCATGGATGCATTGCATTTTCTCTCTCTTCAAAACAGGGAGGTGGACTCGTGGAAGGGGCACTCAGCTGGGGAGAATTGTTCTTTGTTACTTTCTTCCTGTGTAGGTTCTTTTATTGCCTTTAGACATGTTGTAAACAAACACCAATCTCTCTCATCTGTCACATTAGCTCGCAGGCTGCTCAGCAGTCCTCAAAGTCTCACAAAGGTCGTAACATTTCTTTAATCATATCTAGTTTACTTTTCCTGTGACTGCCCAGTTTCCATGCTGTTGTCTTGAAAATAGAGTATGTGATATTAACCTTTGGGTATTTGATTTGTTGGTATTGCCAAGAGGAAGCTGAAAGCAGACAAGATCACAGTTTGTTGTTTGTATCTGTTGTTCTGAATTTATGGTGTATTTAATTAATCTCATGTTTCATGTCATCCATTAGTCACCTGAAAAGGCCAGAATTACATTGACTTTTCAAGGCAGGTGGTTGGGGGACAGGGCTTTTATCTGAAGTTTCAGAGCTTAATCATGTTTTGGGAAATGCTGATGCTCCTCATTGCACTGACAAACACTGCTCGGGTACTTCCCGCTAAAACTCAAGGACTGGACACTCCTTTTGAAGTCAAGACACATTTTCCTAATGTCTTATTGTTGGGGACCTCTCTATGAAAGGGAAAGGTTTGTTTTATTTGTGATGTGTAGTTCTCAAAGGACTCACAGAGGCATTTTATGTAGCCTGGCTTGCTGATACCTATGGTCTCTGTGTGGCACAATGAGTTTCATACACTTTTACTGTCTTATGCATGGAGATTTTTAATTTTTTTCTCAGAGTATTTTGTAGCTTTACACTGTTCCCAGCTAGGAGGTGGAAAAGGAAGATTTTTCTGGAGTACAATCTTGTTAAGCCTGAGGCTGCAGGGTGCAAGGGTTGGTGGATTTGCCTGAACTTCCAGTCCTATGCTGTTAGATGTTCGTCTTCTGAAAAGGAAAAACTTCTTTTATGCACATACTGTTTTCAGACTAAAACCAAAGGAACACTGTATTTCCAAGTAGAAAGGCTGTGATCTCAGAGGTCAAACTTTCTTTATTTCACTGCATACTCAAAAGTTGAATGAAACCAACTTTCTATTAGATCTCAACTCCTCAAGTGTTTTTTTCCTCCATTATCTTTTCCGTCTGTGCACACTTGTGTGATTTGTCCAGTGATTTGTCTCCTCTTTACTTATGCCTTCACTTTCCTTAGTCTAGTTCTCACTGAGTTAAAACATTTGACTTCACCTTCTTAGTCTCATTCTCATAGACGTGGGAGTTTTTCTGAAGTTTGGCTTCTACCAAAGTCCTCTTATGTCAAGTAGAAAGAAACCTCTCTAGGGGTCATGTCCTCTGGGATCCTTAGGTATCTAAGGTAAATTTTACATCCTTCATTCATAGTGTCTGTGTACTGATTTTTCTCCCTAGAATAAAAACTGACAAGCTTTCACTCAGACATTTATCTTTAGATGTCTAAAATTTAAGTGAGATGATTCTCACAGTATTATTTATAGCTTCTGTATAGAATCCCTAAACCTCATTCTTTTTTTCCATCTTTTCCCTGTACCTTCTCCAGTAATATTGTCACATTTTATTGTGCTATTCTCTATCTCCCCTTCAGATTTATGTATAAGTATTTCATCAACCTTTAAATCTCCTGGTATCTCCATAAACATATGTTTGTTCCCCTTCTTCCTTCCTTGAAGTTCCCTTAACTCTTCTCTATTTTAAATTTGCTTCTCAAAAAATTGTTTTCTCCCATATGAGTTCTCCACAATCTTTTTCACTTCATTTCTTTAATAGCTGAATTGCAGAAGAAAATAAGAGCTGAGAGGCAGAGGTGTCTTGGATAATGTCTTCTTTCTTGCTTTTGTGCCAGCTAAAACAGGATTAAGGCGTACTCAGCCCCTTTTCACTGCTGTACTCTCCTCGCTTTTTCCCCTCCCCAGCATCCTCACAACCCAGTTCTGTTGACTTTCTTCCTGTAGAAGGCAGGTGGTTGGATGCCCTGAAAGGAAAAACCATAGTGCTAAACTCTTGAAGAGCAGATGTGTGTACTGACCTGCAGTAATAGCCTAAAACCTCTAGAAATCCTTTCTCTTTACTCAGAAACAGCTCTTTCACACTATGGTCATTAACATTTGCTTCCTGCAGTGGCCTATTATTGTTTAAAGTCTCTGACACATAAAACCAAAGTCTTTGGGAGAGAGTAGGTAGGGGAAAAATACACATTCCATTCAGCAAATTTGGTCTACTATCATATGTTTTTACTGAGCAACTTCTTTTCCTGACTTTTGACACGGTGGTTGCAGCAGCAGCCCCTGCCTCTCCCAGACTTCCCATGAACACTCCCAAGCATCTCTGCCTCACCCTCCTCCATCTCACCTTTGCTTGCTAGTGGACAAATGAGGCAGGAGGTGAAATGTTTCTCTCTTGTTTCTCATCTCCCTTGCATGCATTTTACTTGTACAAAACTCTCACATCGTTTGAACAGAGGAGGGAAAGGTCCTTGTGAAGGGATTAGATCTTAAGCAAGTTTCTTCCCTAAATTCTTCTTACCAGCCACCAGGTTCACAGTGCTCCATGTGCCTTCTGAGATGAGGGTTGTAGTCCTTTAATCATAACACACTTCTTTATCGACCCGGTCAATAAATTAATGATAGGAAGGGTCAAGGTTTACAAACTACTGAACTCTCTTCGTGTGTACTATTGTTCTCTTTCTTGCTTTCCCCATTGAAAAGTAATTGCTTTGAGCACCAGGAGTGATTACAGAAGATGACACCTTTATAACCAGCCTCAGGATTTGGTTCTGAGGAAAAACTCAACCTGTAAAATGCTGTATGCCTCACCCAGCAGTTATGCTGTTGCAGCTAATTTCAGAAAGCATAAATTGCCCATTATTTCTGAAGAGGGTTGGGGTTTTTGCACCAGTGGTACTGAAAGTGGATGCTTTTCCAGTGGATTTTTTAATGACATCCATGGAGTTGTACAAATAAGAAATAAAGTATTTGTTTTTATTTCTCATAATTATTTTCTTTAATTTAAAAATTAATTATTTTATTATAAAATTTGTTGATTAGCAAGGTTTAGTAAACCCTTGGAATCTCCAAAAATATTGGTTTTAATTTTCTGTATTAAAAATATTTCATTATGAAGGTGTAATTCTAACATATTATGATTGCAGATAAGGCAATTAAATCCTCAATAAAATATTTTAATGTATTAAACAATTTTTTCATGTCAATACCACCATGTAGCATGGATATGGCCTTCCATGGCATCTTACTACTGAGCATTGTCTCTCAGAAGGCAATATATTTTTACTTCTGCTTGAATTGTTGTGGGGTACATCATGAAATACGTCATTTTGCTGAAAAATCCAGTATTGGAGAATAACTGCATAAACCACTTCAATTGCAGTCCACAGGAGCCTGTAGCAATTTGGGAACAGCACAGGTGTTTCTTGAAGTGATCCCAAATGGAACATGTAGAGTTCAGGTGAATTAAAATGAATGTTATGATTTAAGGAATAATGAAGTATTTCATTTTGGTAGATAATTTTAGAGCAATATTTTCCACCATTTCTGCATCTTAGCTTTTTCCAAAGCTGCTTCTTTGATGAAAGAATTTGGTATTTGACTTTTCACCCGACTCTGAGTTTTGTACTTCATAGAAATTCCAATTCTTAACTGGTCTTAGAAATCAGTAACCTCCAGTGCATATTTCAGAGGCAGGCAATATATTAAAGGCACTGTCTTTAGGAAAATGGTATGAGTAGCCCTCAATATGATCTATTGTTAACACAATGTCATTTTAAGAGACTTGATTAGATTATGCAAAAGAGGTTCCCTTAAATTATTAAACCCAACATAATAGATGTTGGATGAAGAAATGTGGACAGTACTGAATTACATTGCATTCTGCCCTCTTCCATGCCCATATGAGTACATAAAGAAGAAAGAATTTCTCTCACTGTCCTCCACATGCTGCTCCTGTTTGCCCTGCTCTAGGGTGGCAGTGGGGGTCTCACAGAGACTCCCTGTGTTCCCCAGGGAAATGGGCCAGATTCAGGATGTCCTGGTGTATCTTCCACCACAGGCACTAAGAAACCACAAAGCAGGCTGGTTCCATTCATCACTGTTTGCTTCTTGGACCCCGGCTGAGGAGGTCTGACCTCAGAGCTTGTGGCAAAGCAGGAATTTGAGAGCATGGTAGATTATTTGCTAGATATGCTTATTTAGATAAGAGGCACCATTGAGTCTTTCTAGATGAAACTAGAATAGTTGTGATGACATTTGTTTTACTGTGCAAAGTGGTTGGTCTGTCTTTCATGGAATATTAGAGAGAGAAGACAATGTCAATTTTCAAAGCAGGTCTATTTGGTCAGCAGTCAGATCCAAACTACTAGGAGAACAAGAAAATTAAATTGCTGCTAACTATAAGAGACCATTGTGTTAACATTGGGGAAAAAAAAAGCAGTGTCTGAAACGAAATTGTGAATAGGAAATTCTTGGATTATTGGATATCTGAACAGTTGAGCACAATGTGAGCAAATAACTTTGTGTTCCACACGCCAAAGCTTGATTTTATTTTAAACAGAGTGCAATGATTATTCAATACTTTCAGCTGTCTTCATGTGACAGGCCAGGTGTGCATACATGTTCATTCATGTATGGCATTGTGCATTTCCTACATAATTGTTGAGATCATCCCATTTGTTAGATCTGTAACCTCACACTCCAGCATAATAAAAGGGGAGTCTCTGGGGGATGGGTGGACTGAAAGAAGTGTATTCCCCTCTTCATAAAAACAAACCTCCCTAAGCTCAGTAGGGTTTCCTTAACAAGCATTATTAGGAACTGACTGATCAGCAATACTAGCCACTTAAATCTGGCATTGAATTTCCCAAAGATATAGCTTTTTCATTATCTTAGGGAACAAAAAAGCCCCGTATGCTTACAGGGTAAATCTTGCTCCTTTAGTGCACTGTTCAGTGGTTCAATATATAATCTTTTCTGTCAGCTCTCTGCGTTGCAGCATCAGATGCTATGGATCTAAAAAGTAAATGCCTGAACCAGAACTACAGAGAAGTGTAACAGATACTTTCAAACAGAGTAATTCAGTTTTCTATTAATACAGAGCAGCAAAGTACAGATGGACAAAAAATTGCTAGAATTGCATGTACTTCAGTCACCATGAAATCCAGAATGCTGGCTGACCGCAGATGAAATCTGATTTCTGAAATAAGGTATATTAAACAGTTGCTTTCAGAAGTTGGGGGGACAATGGCTCCTGATTATAGAAAGTAGCAACAAAACGCCTGCCACTTTCCTCCCAATTCCCTTCTGGAAAAGGGGAGAGAATCAGGCAGAACCCGGGAAAAGTGACAGCTCGTGTGAAGTCTAATCCTGCTGGTTTACCACTGAGGATAGTTTTAATTTCCAACTGCCAATGGCATTTACTGTTCTGTATATAAAATTGCCCTTAGCTGGTATTTTTTGACTGCTGATGAGCTTTATTCAATTACTTTATGGATACTCCCAGCTCCTGTTGACTGCTGGGGGCACTGGGGACATTGCAGCTGTTAAAAAGGGCTCCTCAAAACATGTAAATGAAGGGATGTGAGTACTGGTTCCCCTGCACTGCTTGAAGTCAACTTCTAGCTAGGTTGGTTACCTGGGAAACAGCTGTCAGCACAGTGGAAAGGAATCTATTTAGTGTGGTGGTTTTCCCAAAAAAAAAGAGAAACTACAAAAAACCCCACCACTGCTCCATAATTTAGGTTTTTCAGTATGTCGTGAAAGAAATAGGAGATAGGATATTCTTTTAAAGTTTGTTAAGAATAAATTATTCCCTGAACTAAATAGTCTGGAACTGCAGAAATGTTTAATTACTGGGAAGAATCTTTTTATAAGGGACTTAAATTTCAGTAGTAGCTCAAATTTTGTTTGTGACAATAATACTAAAGTAATTTTTTTTTTTTTATTTGCCAGTTTCCTTCAATTAGTAGGCTGCAAAGATACCAAAATGGAGAATAATTAGTTAGGTTGTTGACATTTTTTATCTTCAGGATCCTTCCAGAAGCACTAGTCATTAGATCAGTCCTCCACCGAAGTTAAATACTGTTGAATTTTTTAGATAGTGTTTCCTGCACCTGCAGCAGAGACAGGTTAAGAATATTTTTTCCAAAGTGGTGAGAGTTAAGAATTCCTGGCTTATGCTCAGATTCACTGACCCATGTCATCTCAAAGACAAAAGCAGAAAAGACAGTGAAATGAAAATGCTGAATGTCTCGGCACCACTTATGCATTTCTGATGGCCCAATGATAACAGCACCATCAAAGCTCAAGTCATCACCTGTATTGTTGTGCAGTTTTCCTCTTTTCAGAAGGCATTTGTGCTGCTGTTTCTACAGAGGATAGCCACATCCCTTTGAACTATAACATGAGTAAGAAGTGCATGCCTGCCTATCTTCTTTGTTCATAAGGTTTTGCTTTACCTGTTAATGTTTCAATTTGAGAAGGACTCTGAGCATCTCACCACTGATTTGTCTTCCTCATGTGGCCAAGTGGATTTCCAGGCTCTCAGTACAGAGGTAGTTTCTTAGATTCCTCTTCTACCTTACCCTGGTTTCCTTAAGGCTGCCTGAGGATCTAAATATCTCTGTGTTGACACACAGTGAGTGCAGGACACTCTAGGTGCTTTTCCATTGAAAAAGCCATGCTCCTGCCTTTTCCTTTGCCTCACATCATGTGTCCCTGACTCTGGTAGAGCTCACAGAGGGATCAGGGCACTGATCTTTCTGAAAGCAAGTCCATTTGAAGAAAAGAATAGAAAAGAAAGAGGAAATAATATGATATTTTATTCAGTTCTTTGATTTAGATAAGTGTAATTTCATAAGTGCTTTGAGGCTCAAAGGTTGGAACAGGAACATTCTGCTTGGGGAACAGAATTTCAAAATCAGTTCAAAGAAAGAGTGAAACACACTGCAATTGTCTTAGGTAGTTTTGAGAATCATAGCCTAAAAAAATCATGTGGTTATTTTGTAGTAATAATCTCCCTGTCACTTAATTTAATCCTGTAGAAAACAACATATCTGTACCCCTACACATAGTGAAACTGATGTTTTTTTCAGGACTGTCTTTTGAATAACTCCACTTAGTCCAACCACTTAGTCCATCAGCTGGAAGATTATCATCTCAATTACCCATGTATCCTTGTCCAAGATCTAATATTTCCCAAGCTTCCAATATGCTACAAAAATGTATCAAATACCATTAGTTGGGAACACCACTGCTCCATAATGCTCAGCTTCCATTGCTAGTCTTGCTGATCAATATCCTTAAAACCACAATCCTCAGCTTAAGTTAAGTATGATTGTCCTATAGGAAAGATAGAAAGCAAGGAAAAATGTCCTAGAAGCTATTTGAAGGCAACTACAGCTAGCTGGGAGCAGATGATGAGAGGAAATGATGCTAGATGAGCACAGCTTGTTCCATGAGTTCATACTTTTTGGTTCCAGAAATAAAAGTACTTATCCCAAACACGATGTATATAGTTTATTTAACATTTGGATCTTTTTTTAAGCAATCTCATGACAGCATTATTGCCTCGAAACAATTAAGCCTACCTAAAGGGACCAGGCCTAGGCTGTATCCCTGCAGAAAGAGAAGCCAAATTAAGCACAAGAGGTGTCTATGAATAAAATGACATGGCATGAAAAGGTTCCTGCTCAGAAAAGGAAAATTTCACATGCTTGTAAGCATACGCTTGTGTTAATTAAGGACACATCTAGGGCTGGAAGGCTTGAGAAATTGATATTACTGTACAGAATATATATGATCACTCTTAAGTATGTTGTGCCTGTAACTGTGTATTACTATGTGCTCCACACTATACTTAGCAAGTCTGTCTGTCAGAAAGCTCTAATTGCTTTATGTGTGAGAACATTAAGCTGCAATAAATTTATATACACAGCTGTTCCATTACTGTGGAACAAGTTTTATCTCCTAATAAATTGATGTTTCTTTTTAGTGTCAACTCAAACCAAAATTTACACCCAAGAAGGTGAACCTTAACATCACATAATTAGTTCAGTGACACCAGTGGTAATAGAGGGTATACACTGTACGTCTCTTAAACATAGTGATGGAAAAAAGTTTTGACTTCTGTTAATTGTTTCTTGAAAGCTTAATTGTGATTAAGAGCAGCTTTAATTGGAAAAGGAGAAAGAATCATGACCTTTAAACATACACTGCAAATAGCATGTCTGCATTTACA
The DNA here is from genome assembly GCA_013397245.1 of Thryothorus ludovicianus. NCBI lineage: Eukaryota > Metazoa > Chordata > Aves > Passeriformes > Certhiidae > Thryothorus > Thryothorus ludovicianus. The sequence continues at coordinate 1,109,495 of VZTB01011867.1, read as the reverse complement.
AGGAGTTGCACCATAACGGGAAAAAACTAAAAGCCTTCTTCAAAATAGAACAGGGGAAAAAAAAGGCATTGTGGATCTGTGTGGAGTCACATTTAGGTTAATGGAACAGGAGCTTAGACTGCCCTGGCCTTTTGATTAATATTTAATTAATCCTCTGTAGAAGACTCTGATTTGAATTAAACTGGGTACTAATAAAGGAACCAATTAACCAAAGAGTTCACATAAATTTGACCTGCCATTATGAAAATTTAAATCAAAATGGCCAAAGTTTTGTTTTCTGTGCATTTTATGCCTGGTCTGCATCAAATGCAAGTAATTTACTAGGAGTGATGTGACTGGAAAAATGCAACCGGAGTTGGTCACCAGTAATAGAGCCATAGCTACAATATGACATGCCATTGGGCTTGTTTTAAGTAACTACCATGAGCTAAAGAGTTGTATTGTTCTCTCAATACCAGCTTTTGTAGCTGGAAAAGAAGCATTTAGCTGTACACAACAAAGGGAATGATCATTTGATTTTAAAAATGTCCAGAATGGTTTCTGGGAGTTGCTTATACTTCTACACTGTCTCTTAATCAGTGTCAGTAAAAATGATGCAGATGAAGTCAATTCCCCAGGTATTGTGACTTCTTTGACCTCCCTTCCCATGTGTGTAGGGGTGGCTGGAGTAAGCATTGCCTACTGTGAAGACAGGGAGGGGTTGAACAGTCTCATGAAGGATTCTCCTTTTTATCATGATGGATTCTAAAAAGTATCTCCTCAACTTCAACATAAGAAAAATGAGTTTGTAGTTACCTCACTCAGAGTTCTTTCTGCCAGCTCTCTTCATAGTCAGGGTAGATACCATCACCATCTTGTGTGCAAGTCAGCTCCTGACCCAGTGAGCAACTTTGACGTGACCCTCTCCATTAGTTTGGATGACACCTAAATCCCACAGAATGTCTTCAAGTATCATTACTGAGTTCTCATTCAGGTACTCTGACTTTAGCAGCCTGCTCTAATACCTAATTTGTCTGGTTTTAGGTGTCTCCAGGGTAGTCCTGTATCGCTTGGCTCCTTTTGCAGTCAGTCAGTCACTGAGCTGAGCCCTCACTGTATGCTTATGTTCTGTGGAAAAGGAACATTTCACAAATGTGTGTATGCCTCCATTGTGCAAGAGCAAATCTGTTCTTAAACTATGAAATCTTTGGCTAAGGACTGGTTGTAGGCAGTCTGTGCAGTGTCTGCTGCAGATAGGATCCTGCTATTTGAGTAATACTTAATGATGCAGAAATCTGGCAAAAATAATAAAAAGTAAATAGCAAAAGTGCAGCAAAATCAGATCTTTGTGGTTCCTCCTTATTAAGGATATTTATCATTCTTTCCTTACATAGCCTCTAATTCCTGTTTTTGGTTTCCCTGGAAAGCAAAGTACTGTGTAGCTCAAATGGGAAAATTCGTGGGAACTGAACTTAATCTGAGCTAGCAGTGTAGCATCATAAACTGCTCTCTGTCTTGCCTTAGTTCTTTTTGAAAATTCCAGTAGATCCTCATGGAGTTTCTCTTGCCATTCGTATGGAAGTCGTAATTTTTAAAGAAGGCTGGTGCTTACACAAGTGATGGACAATGTCTGGTACTGCTTCTCTTTTCACAGGACCATGGCAATCACACATGAAAAAAAGAAAATAGTGTGACCTGTTACAATATAACACTTGAATTATAAAGTCAGCACTACATTATGAGTTTATTTCGGAGATTAATCTTAAATACCAGTGCAGTTTTGTGATGATGTTTCATTAGTCTGTCACTTAACAGCTCATTGCATTAATAAGCCTTATTGTATTGAGAAAGATTTTTTAGAAATTAATTGCAATTCCTCTTTTTTAAGATAATTGAAGAAGCTGCACTGAGTTTTAAATTGAGGTAGGAAAAATATGGTAGAAAAAAAAGTTTTAATACCTTTTAAAAATAAATATATTTGTTAAAATTGACATAGTCTTATATATGTGCCTCAGACATGTCAGCCTACTAGGATTTTGCCGAGTGAAGAGTGGTTGATGCCAGTAGAAACAAGTCTATAATTTGCATTAAATGGAGCTGGCTTTGCAGTATTGCTTATGGTAATAGCTGCAGTTGCTTGCTTGTAATATTCCATCTTGTCTTCTGAAAGCATGAAAGAGCATTTTGTAGGTATGTATCAAATTCTTCAGGTCGGTTGGGTTCATAGTTATGTAGGTTCACAGCTCTGTAGCTTCATTTTCTTCTGCTGTCAGAAGTCCTCCTTTGCAGGAAATACCCAAAGGAAACTCTCAAAAAAGATGCGGAGAGTGTTGGAATGTCAGGGTACAATGTAGTCTTCTGTCACTTCTTTAATAATGATACATTTTCTGGTGTTGTAACAATTAATTCCTTCTATTAATATACAATCTTCTAGTGGTTGTACATGAACTATAGGTGGCCTGATTAATTGTTTCCCTGGAATATAAATTGTTGTCATTAGTTGTTAGAAGAACTCTGTATTTTTCTAAATGCAAGTCTATCATCCCATCAATGCCTTCAGAGTCTTAATCCTGAAATAAGAGAGGAAAAAAGGAAAATATCTTAAATAATGAGTTGCAGTGGCATTTTTTCGTTGTTTTGGGGGGGTTGCTTTTCATAGATATTTGTTTACTGTACAGATCAAATGCTTAGTGTGTCCTTTGACAACTGCAGTCCATTAAATGCTTTATTCATGAACTGGGATCAAGGGATTGTCTCAGTTCTAGCCTGCTCTCTGAAATAAGATAATACAAGCAATTTCTGTTAAGTATTATGGTTTAGGAGAGTGCAGGGAAAAGAAAAAGTTCTTTAATCTCTTTGATCAGATTTGAATGGCAGAAAAATCTTATGCATTAATGCTTAAAATTAGAGATTTTATCAGCAATCATTTTAGTAAGTAGAACTTGAGCTGCTGTGCTGAATAAATATACTTCTCAGTACATGTAATGTGTTGATTTCCCTGGAGCTGCTCTGTAACTCATTGTAGAGAAAGAATGAAGAAATAGTAAATAACAAGAAGAAACTGAGTGATGTAGCTGTAAGTGGACATGTTCCAGTTGGTACGATGTGAATCTTTCTGGCAGGGATGTCTTACCAGATAATGTCTATAGCAAATTGTTTTAGAATTAACCCCTGAATTTCATTCTGGTAACAAGAAGCTTAAGCTCGTTTTTTCTTCCTCCAAAACCTTGGTCAGATCTTCACATGTCCATTAAATTCTGAAAGCTCTGTAGGATTCAGTGGGTCTAGACAGGCTTGCACTAGTTAAAGCTCAAGCCCAGAGATGCATTTTAGAGCTCTGTACAAGAACTGGCATTGCTGTTCTTTAGTTAGAATCACATATGTAGCAATTTCCATTTCAGCAAAGCTTACGGATTAGAGATCTCACTTTTTTAATCGCCTTCAGGAATTATTTCTGGTTTCCATACAGGGACCCGTGAAGCGAGTGCACGTCAGACGCTCCAACGGCAGCAGAAGGGTCTGGTTTACAGCAGAGTTTGTGCTGCTGGGCCTCCTGCCTCAAGTGCCTGAAATAGAATTGCAGCACAATTTATTACATTTATTATCATGCTGTAGAAGAGAAGGCATTTTTGTGTTTTATGATCTGAGGCCCAGTACCATGTGACTAATCTGTTATATTTTTGGGGTATCTGGCCAGTGCGAGTTTGAGCAGCAGTAGTGTGTGCTACACAGTCTTGTTTGATAACTGCAAAACTTTTTTTTAGCACTTGCCACTTGGACTGAAATCTTTCTGATTAAAGATGTCAGAAAAACAGCAGTATCTTAGAAATCCAACTAGATAATGATGACAAAATAAAGTGATATCAGTTTGGATATATTTTAACATGATGTCAAAACACATTGTCATCAAAATCCCCAGAGACACCATTATGGTGTCAAAATGAAACGTTATCAACCTAGAGACTACAAGAATAACAACGAGAAATAATACTATTGTAACTTTGTAATGCACTGCCAATATCATGCAAAATAAATTTGATGCACTAAGTGGAATTACTTATGTATGTTTCATTTCTTCCTATTTACTAAAAAGCATATGGCAATTACGTTACCCAAGAAAACTTTATAGCATTTGTGTGGCATTTATTGAAGTAATGTAAAAGTTGAGATACAAATTAGTCATACTGATGAGACCTTGACCACAAAACTATTGTGTTGCAGTCCTTGGCTTATTTCAGACATGCCTATACACTTCTGTAGGCTTTAGAAACTAAGGAATTTAGGATTTTTTTTCATAAAGGAAAATTACAAACAGTAGCGTAGTGTACTCTGTAAAGAATCTTTAAAATGATACTAAAGTAAATGAGATTTATTGCATGAACTTTGTACAAGCTTTAGAAAATACTCTTCCCCATTTGTGGTTATGTGAATGCAAATACAGAGAGGCTGAGCAACTTTGTTTTGTTCTAATGAGTTTTTCTGCCAAAAGATTAAAGTGTTGGGTTACACTGCTATGCCAGTTGACCATCACCTCCTACCAGGCATTCCTAGTACCAGATTTCTTGGGATGATTCATTTTCCACCTACCTTCAGCACAATTTAGCCATCTAAAGTGGATTCATCTGCCCTAATATAATTGTCTAAAACTGTCCTGAGCTTGTCCCTCTACTCTTCTTTGTCAGTGAAGAAAAGTAATGAGCTCTTGAGAGTAATAATTGCATCCAAAGACAAATACTGTGATTGCCCTCTGGAATAACTTATTTCTCTGTATTTCCTAGAAAAGGTCCAGGTGAGTAGTTTGAGATACATACTTGCCTTTTAAATTATTACAGTTGATTGCAAAAAATCTCACCTTCCCCTGGTAAATAAATCAGCTTTTCTATAGCCTTTATCAGGCTTATTGTCTTGGCAAAATATTGAAATGGTATTACAAGTAAATGCTGTATTTTATCTGCAGTAGGAGAGATACATGCTTTTGGGTTTCTGAAATCTGTGCTTGGATTGAGATTAAACAGCCCAATGACAGGAAATATTAGAATTCAAGATTTCTAATTCAGTGTTTCAAAGCACAGTGAAACCCTCAGCAATTACTGGACATCCTGCACAATACATCTGAAAAAGAATTGCTGAGGAAAAAAAATACTTAGTTTTTCCAAGAGGAGAAATAAGTGAAGTAACTTGAAAATACCTCAAGTAGTAAAAGTTGAGTTCCACCTAACTGACTAAATAACCAAGTGAATTTTTGGATAAAAGGTAATTGCTGTTTTTTTCTGTCCTTATCTGGAATTGATTATTTTTTTTAATCCAAGTTTAATTTCACAGCAATTTATAGTTTTAAAGTCAATCAAGACAGTGTGGTGGTAAACTATAATTAAAACATCTATTTACTAAAATCTTCATTTTTAAAGTATAATGCTGAAAGGATTTATCCAGAAATCATTTGTTTTGCAAGGTATAATACTGAGATTTGTTTCTACTCTCCATATGCATATAATATTCAATTAAAAAGTCTTAATTAGTTTTTATGCTAATCAGTGTAAATCTTAGTGATAAACTTTATAAGAAGGCAACAGTCGGGTAAATTTAGGCATCAATTCAAGTAATCAATCTTAGCTTTGATTTTATTTTTTCTTGGTTGATTTGTATTGTGTGCACAGGCACTGGATGATGAAATGCTTAACAGCAAGTTCAGATTTAAAGTTTAATTTAGAGATTGCAAGTTATCTAGTTTGAAAAATAAAACAACGATCCCACAATTTTCTGTGTTTTATATAGAGTTTCTAATCTACTCCTATCAAAGAGAATCTCCTCAGCTTTCACCTAGATTTGGTATCCTTAGGCCAAGTCATTTTTGTTTGTTTGTTTTTGATGGAAGATTTCTCATTCTGCAGTTTGAAATTAGTCTGTAGTTAAAGTAAGATATAATGTAAAATCAATCAAAATATTATTTGAAGATTTATAATGCAATAGGCCCTCTGTCAAAGTAGAGAAATAATTATACTATAATTATGTTAGAGGCTGGTAAGGACAGGGGAAGACACGTGAACTTGGTGTAATGTATTATCTTTTTTAATGTTCAGGCATTTTAAGGAGATGTCTTAGTCCATAGATCAGTGTTAGTCTAGCAATGTATTGCTTAATACTGTAGTTTAATGAATACTTTAAAACAAGATGTCATTTTATTAAGGGCAAGTGTTCACGAGAGTCAAAACCATTCTATTTTGGTTTGTTAGTTGCAAAACCCTGGTCCGTATTTACTAAGTGTTTTCTCTAATTAAAGAGAAATAAACAACATATAATATTTTCTGAGTTTCTAGTATAACTTATGTCGATGTCTTAATCAAGATCTAAATACTTTTAAAGTTGGATTTTGCATTGAAACAGCTAAATTTCACCATTTACACTATATTTTTAATGGTGCATTATTTCGATTTTTGTTTTCTAAATCTGTTTCCAAATTTGGAAATTTGAAAAATTTGAATAATTTGAATATCACTCTTGGTTTGTCCTTCGAATGGTGCAATCAGGATCTCTTTTATTTTTTTTTCTATTTCTTAATGTTGCTATATGCCTCCCATGCAAAGACACATGCATTTTCTGCATTCCTGCATTCTGCAATCAAGATCTTTTTTATTTATTTCTTTTTTTCTATTTCTTAATGTTGCTATATGCCTCCCATGCAAAGACACACGCTTTTTCTGCTCTCCAGAGCTGGCTGAGCTGGGCTCTGGAGCAGACTGACGGCTCAGTGTCAGGCAGAGCAGAAGCTGAGATGTGCTGGAGGGGGCTGGGCTGTCCCTGCGTCACCGCATTCACACCTCACAGGTGGTGCTGGCCACCGACAGATGTTCCTTTTTGCAAATCCTGCTGTGCCTTAAGAAGTGACTGCTCCCTAGCTGCCTCTGCTGCCCCTCTGCTGAAGGTTTCTGCCCTCACATCTCATCCTGAGAGATCAGAGGGGGCTCTCCCGGAACAGCTTCCAGCAAAGCAGCTGGATTAGCTTAAATGGAAACAAAGGCTGACATGGCCTGAAGCCTGCTAGGGATCTTCTGCATGATCCCTTCTCCTGGCACAGGAATGGCCAGCGAGGTCCAGGAGGGGATTTCTTCCCTGTGGTCTTTGTTAAATGTCTTTGTATTGCTGTGCCAGGCAACTCTCACATTGATACAGAATAGCCTGTGATGCCTAATTGTGGATGTTCATCAGACCTAACAGCACTGGAGCCATCAGTGTCTGTTCCAGTTAGGATAGGAAGATTCTTAGGTCAGAACCCATTTCTCACCACCTGACTTTGAAGTAATTTTATATTTCGTTTGGAATCAAAAGTGCAAATTTCTCTTTTGCTAGATCACTAGAGTTTTTTTTTTTAATTTTTGCTTTTTCATTATTTATTAAATCTTTCCCTGTGTATTTCTTCTCTTTCTTTTAACATTCTCATAAGAAATTCACAGTGAGATGTCTTGCATTTTCTTTTAGGTTTTGTGGCATTCTCTTTTTTCTTTTCCTTTTTGTTTCTTTTCTAACTCGGAAAATGCAATACCCTATGACAACAGCTGTAACAAGTTGTGTGTGGCTGAAAATTGGCTTGGCTTATATCTGCAAAATCTAGCAGCTCTAAAGTAAGGCTTAGACTGTGTGATAACCCAGTAGCTGAGTATCTGTTTTCAGATGTTTATAGCAAGCTCCTAAAATCTCTGCTTTTCCTTTTAGTAGAAGAATTCCACTGAAAAGTAAGACTGGATTTCAGTCTCCGGTGTGCAGGCTCTGACAGGCTAATAAGGAAGAGTGATGGTGGCAATAAAAAGGGTCTTGGGTGCATTCTTCGTATTTCACTGGTTGTAAAATGATGGCCCTGCTACAGAAGGGCCACAGAGGGACTCAAAGTGAAATCTAGTCTGGAAAGTTGGAAGAGACTGTGGTGGTGAAGTGACCTCCCCATCAGCCCCACCTCTCCACGTTGTTTATGGCCATCACATCAGAAGCAAGTGCTGGATTTAGAGCATGTGAGATTACCTTTTTAATCTGGAGAACAGAGGTGTATCTTTTTAATTTTTAATTATTTCCTCTGTTGAAATTGTGTAAAATGATCATCTAAACACAATGTCAAAATTTGGAAGTTAATTTTATTCACTAAAGAAGAGAAGTGAGTGAGTGACTTTGGAGACTTATGCACTTCATAAGTTCATAAGCAGTTGATGAACTTCCACTGTGAAGGTAAACTGGAATGACACTAAAATTTCCAGTGAGCTGATTTCACATGCATACATATTGACATAAATCCTAAAGTTTAAGTCTTTTTTGGATGGAATTAGTATGTCGAAGTGTGTAGGTATGTGTACAGGTAACATATTATATATCTTGCCTTTCACATTAAGCCAATCCCTGAATTTAACTGCCTTTAAAGGAGAGATATATATATATATATATAATGCTCTGTGTTCATTTAGCAAATACAAAATGGCAAGAGAGGATGAGTTTTATAACCTGTGAACAGTAGAAATAAGCCAAAACTGAAAAAGATCTGGGGGAAAAAATTCTAGTAGAATGTATACCCTTCAGCATGCAAGAAGCTGCCCTTGTTAGAAACTAACTTTGCATGCATAATTAATTTGAGCTGCACATTTTGTTTCTTACAACCAGAAGAGAAATTGAATTCAGGTGTTTGGTGAACATATGGGGAATTTACTGTGAATTTATGACCTGTGGTTTGAGTGTAAAAACCCAAGATACTAGCTGATAAAACTTAATGAAGCTTGTGCAGAGAAACTATTTTTATTTGCAGTTTTGTAATTCATACATTTTTTGGTTTTTAACACCTCTCCTCTACCTTTTTATGCCTTATTCTCAATAAATTCTTTGACACTTAAGAAAAAAAAAGTAGTGTGGAATAAGGCTTTTCATGCCTCTTTCCAGGTTACAACCACAGCACAAGTACATTTGTAGTCTAACAAATTTGATCTCATGCTCAGCTAATTTTTTTTCTCAGACTGACTGTAGCAATTCTGTAATCATGTAACAGCTCCTTTATACAGCACCGTCCATGGTTGCTCCTGTTTGTGTGCCATGTCTGTCTGTGTTAATATCCATGTGTTCATGAAAAATCTATTCCCTGATGTCTCTGAAAAGGACCATATGTAGGGCACAATGGAAGGAGAGGGCCAGCCAAATCGAGTACACTAACTTAAACCTGAGGAGTGGCATTTAGATGTTAAAAAATAAGCCACAGAAAACAGTAGGAAAAGATCAACCTGCAGTGGCAAGCTGGTGGCAGGAAGCAGAGGGTACAAACTGTGCTGCTGCTCAGCCCTCCTCGCCCTGCACTGTGTGGGCACAGTCATCTGTGTCACTGATGATTAACAAATCTGCTTAAAGTGAACAAACCAGCAGGCTGTGCTTTGGGACGTGGTGATAACTCTAAGGCTGGTAAAGGGCACACTTCCATTCCATTTTATGTCCATGACTTTTTGAAATAACTTGACAGTTTCTGCTTATTCACCCTCAAGGGCTATCCAAAACAGACAAATCCATCTGCTTGGGGTTAAGCACTGTGGTGAGAGGGTGCTTGAGTTCCAGTAAATGTAGCAGAAGTTTTTATATTAGATTGTCACCACTCTGCCTTCTGTTGGGCTCTTTCATCCTGCTCAAGAAGAAAGGGGACAATTTTGTAGACATTCAGTAAGTCCTGTGCTCTGGTAAGGATGTGTGTGATGGAAATATATTTGCTTCCTGCCCCTCTCTGTGTGTAAACAGAGGTAGATACAAATTCCGATCTTAATTTTTAATATGACACAAATAATCTGTTCAAACAAAAAGGAATTTGTATCATACAAATGGGGGATAGTTCTTTGCCAGCTTGAAGTAAATAAGAACCCATCTGTGTTTTATTACTGCTATCCTGAGATCAAAGCAGCCGGTCAGGCCAGCGAGGCCCCGGCTGCTCCACTGTGTGGTAGAGGATTTCAAGGTGTAAAGAGCACTGTTTGTTTACTAACCTTTTGCTTATTCTAGTCAAGTTGTGACTGCCTAGTGGTGTTGTTAAGACCTTTTTCCATGCTTTTTCAGGCCAATAAATTTTTTTCCCAAAGCTTTAGTCGTCCTTGTTCAGTGGCATGCCTGTATCTACTTTATCACATTGAAAATCTGACTGTTTTGAAAGGAATACAGCTCTGCACATCAGTGCATGACATCACACTGAGACATTGCTTAATGATCTGAGACCCTGATGGCCATTGCTGCAACTGCCTGTTTCTGGAAATATGTGACAGCCCTGGCCTATCTAAGCCTTGCTTACTGTTGCATTTTTAGTCTGTACTGCTGGTGGTGTTTTGAAGCAGTACTCAAAAAACAACTGATTGTGAAATGTGCCATCTGCAGATGGAAGGCAATGGGGTGCCAAGTAGAGCTGTGATACAAGAAAGCACAGATGCTTTGCAACCCAAGTAAACTTTGGCCCTAAAAGCCTTTCCTTGAATTTTATTTCTTTTACGAACATTTAATATTGGGAGCACTTTGATAGAAGAACATCACTGGTATCTGGTGCTAGGAGGTGCTAGTTGTCTTCTGTAAATTCACAGCCATCCTGCCATGAAGTCAGTATAAGGGAAGGCTGGCTGGGCAAGCTGTGGTTACTGGAGAGAGTTGTAATTCCAGTTTTGCTAAAAATTTTAAACCGAGCATAGGTCAAATCTTCAATAGACTTTGGATGGATTTCAAGGTAAACTCCCTCCTTCCTGCTAATAGTCCTGAATTCTTTGAGGTGGATCTGCCTTCAGCTTTTCAGTGTGTTTGTATGAAGGACCCAAACAAAAGGTGGCACATTTAATTGAACTTTTGAGGGCTTGCCCCTTACACCCAATGTTGTATACAATGGGGAATTTAAGCAGCAAGATCACCTGCAGCCTGCACCCTATTGATATGACCCTATCTTTCTTAGGTCACTTCATCCAATAAGTCAAAATCCATTTTGGTTTAGACTGGCTAAGGACACTTCACACGGGATGTAATTTGTTTAGCTCTGCCCCAAGAGATAATGATGTGACTTACATCAATATTTGTAGATAAAGCAAAACATCTTGGGATCTGAAAAGGAATAAAGTTAGGTTTGCATTGTTGACTCCAAAATTTTATTGGTGACAGTTTCCCCTTGTGATTATGATTTTTACATTTCCCTTCTTCTGGAAGTACTAATTGGGAGTTGGATGAGATACCAAGTGGGTGTACCAAGTGTTCCCTGAGTGCAGAGGGAGTGCAGTGGGGGACATAAAAACCAGCAACAAAAGCACTGATGATAAGAATAACTGGATGAAGAAAGGCATGAAAAGAAAGAGGTGACAGCATGGCAGGCCAGGACAGAGATGTGCAAGCCCTCAGTAGTGAGAAGGTTAAGGGAGCTATAATTTAACCTAGAAAATCAGAACAAGGTTGAAATGAAAATGGAAACCAAAGGAGGTGAATCTAAAATACGGTCTAAGCTCTCAAGTAATCTTTTAAGAAATGTATCTTAGTGCCTCCTTAGCTGTCTGCCTTTTCCTCTTCTAAATAAAAATATTTAATTTTTTATTATCAACCCACTTGATCACTGTTTCTTAGAGACTTTTTGAGCTCAAAGAAATTTGAGTAGACACAGAAGTGCCTTTTTCTAATTTTTCTCTTTCTTTTCTGTGAAATAGTCCTTTTTATAATTCACTTCTTTTGCAATTTTCTAGAACTGAGTCATGTCCCTTGCTTTTCAGATAAAATAGAAATATTGTTAAAAGATTTATCTTCTCTGCCATTATCAAACCTTTAATAAGTTTGAATAACTTTTCTTAAATCAGCTTGACTTCTTTTTTCTTTTCATTTTTTTGTAAGGTTTTTTTTTTTGGCATTAAAATAAGTTCTTAGGTCTGGAGACAAGTGGATCATAAATCCCAGGATCCTCCTTGTCCTTTGTTATTCCTCTCTGCAGTGTGGAGAGTGTAAAGTTCATGCATTTGCTGTTTGGGAACAGACACGTTTTGGCTTCATGGCATGGGCACTATGCATTTTCTTGCTATTCCTCTGATAAGTTAATTGTTTTAATTAATAACTATCACAAAATATGCAGAAGCCCTCAGATCTGTAATGACCCTTCCAGTGCCCATTCTGGGGCTGGTGCAGTGTATCCTGTATAATGCACAAGTTTTAGTGCAGTACTTTTGGGGTTTACCTTCTATTTGCCATTGGATAAACTGCTTCAGTGTCACTTTTGCACTATGATCCCTAAAATCTGAAACAACCTTGATTATGGAACATTATTTACCCATCATCTTGAGTACTACAAGGTTGCTATGGATGGCACTTTTATAGTAATTTTTGCACAGAAGTTCAATGACTTTTCTCAACATATATTCTTATACCTGAAATATTAATATTTATATTTTTGCTTTTTTAAGAGCAATTTATAATGCAGAAAACACTTGTGTAGAAAGCAGTGGGCTGCTTGTTTGTTGGATTAACAAAACCAGTTTTAAAAATCAACAGTCCATTCAAAAGAGTTTTGTACATCTTGTATTGGATTGTGATGAATCCCTTTAAAATGTGAAGTGTATAGCAATGCATGGGAAAAAAACAAGTAGTTGTATAGGAAAGCTGGGCAAAAATTGACAATAAGGAATAAATTTACATAAAATAAAACTGTAAATGGAGATAAGCTGTTTAACAAATTGAAGTTGAATTAAGGAAATAAAATTGGCAACACACCTACAATGAAGTGGAAATTTTGAAAACACCAGTGTTTCATTTCCACGTGTTCTAAATTAAGCTTTCTTTTAATTGTACTTTTCAAAATGGTAATTTGCACATAGAAATTGACTTACCCTACAAATAAAGCATTTCCTAAAGCTCCCATTTGTGTTAAAAAAAAGCAAGAAAGAAAACACTTCTTTAAATTCCTTCCTTTCTTTGCTTTTGGTTTCAAATAAATAATAAAAATAAAATCAATCCAAACCACTTCAAAAATTGGTCTTTTCCAGAACCATACTAATTTTTCTGTCTGGCCAGCCTAGCACTGATAAACTCTATTTATTGGCACTGAAAAGAGTGGGAGGTACTGTCCCAGACATCTACAGCCTCCAATCCCCTGCACCTAGCAGTCCCAAGAGACATGGAAAAGAGTCACAAATGGACTCCATAATTGTCTCTTTTCATATGAAAGAAGACACAGGATGTAAATTCACAGTGTTTTATTGTACCCTGTGTCCAAGAAAAGAAATCTATGGAATTGCCTTCCATTGTCTCTGCAGATTTCTCTTTTGTAACATAGTAATGGCTGTCCATTCCTCATCAGCTCTTTTGAAATAAACAGCGAAGTGCAGGGCACAAGAAGCCCACAAGAATAGATTAAAATGCTTCTGGTTAGTCTTGATATGGCATATTTGTTTGTCAGGCTTTCTGTGATTCCCACATTAACATGTTTGAAAGAGTGGGGTTGTAGGGTCAGGTAGGAGCTGCACAGCTGGAAAAATGTCAACAAGATTAATAAAAACCCATTTCCCCCTTTTCCATGAAATAAGCCATTCCTGTTTCATTACAGTTTCATGTACACCTACGCCGCGGAATGTGGATTACTGGGCAGGGTGGAAATATTGATGGTTTTCAAGGTTCTGGGTGTGCTGGTTTCTCTCAGTACCTCTGGGACTGAGCCCTCCCCAGCCCACCAGTGTCTGTGGGACCAAGTGAAGCCAGCTCTCAGCTGCCCAGATCCATTCCTGCCTATGGCCCTGTCAAATGGATGGCTTTTTACTGGCCTCCAAGCCTTTTAATGCTTTCAGACTGATCAATTTAAAAGACTTGTTAAAAACAGAACTAAGGGATGACAGGCTCTTATTGATTGGGGAAAATAACCAAATTTTATATAGGTAGAGCCTCCAGACACTGTAATTAATTTGATGTGAATAAAGATCGGACAGTACTACAGTTTATTGATTAGGGAAAAGTATCTTTCTTGTTTATTCAGTAGCAGACATCTTTAGGACTTTTAATTTCCCTTTATGTTAAGTCTGACATATCTATTCCTCTTCTCTAGGAGTGACATATACTTAAAAGGTGCCAACAACTTACGATAATTTTTAGAAATATTCCTATTTGACTTGTCCTTGCAACATCCGAAATTTCTTTATAAGACAAACGGCATTAATAATCTTTAAAAAAACTGAAGATCTCTGTGCTAAATGCTTGTAGATTGTTTTTAGGTCTGTATCCCTGCCCTGCAGTAGCAGTCCCAGTCTCAGTTGCAGGTGGCAGTTCCCAAGTTTATTGATCATTTCCATCCTTCCTCTTCCAGCAGCAGGTCGACCCCCAACAACCACGACCGGATACAGCGCCTGAGGCAGGAGTTCCAGCAGGCAAAGCAGGACGAGGACGTGGAAGACAGGAGACGCACTTACAGCTTTGAGCAGCCCTGGGTGAGTGTGCAGGGCCTGTCAGATTTGGGAAACTTGGCTGACTCCTGCTCTTCCTGGGGGGGTTGGGAGCAGACCAAAAGGGAGGCATGGTGCTCTGCCTCTGTTCTGCCCTTGCTGGGATCCCCATTTTTGGTTCGTTGATGTTTACTTCATTTCTAAACTCCTTCAGCCATCTGTCACGTGCACAGGTAGCATTATTTACTTCGTGGTTATTTACTTCACTCTGTGAGTTACTGCTTGGATTAGTATCAAAGGCAGTATGTATTGATCTGAAATTTTGAAGGAAAACCAGAATAAAATACATCCTAACAATAAATAATGGAAGATGTGACCTTGTAAAATGCACTTTCTATGAAGCAATATCACTGTGTTTAGTTATTTTCATAAAGGCAGAGCTATGTCTTTTCACAGTAGAAGAGACATGAGCCTGCTTTACAGTAGTACCACTCTGACACTTACATTAGCTGAGACAGTTCTCTATTGAGATGTATGTCCTAATTGATCTTTTAAATCCTGTTCAAACTGATCTAGTAATGTGATACAATTATTTAAATACATGTGCTTATCTTGATTAACATAATTGGATAAGTTAGTGCTGCTCTTTAATCAATTACATATCCTAAATTAGGTGCCTTTAAATATGGGACAAAAGCTGCAGTTTTGTTGAAAATTCCATGATAAAGACAGTGAACTTGTTTGTGTTCCCAAAATAGTGGGAGCTGTGTGATGAGAGCAGTAGAATCTCTCACAGCTTCCTCTGAAGCAGGTGAGGGTGGTGAGTTGTTGTTGCTCAGCATTGCCATGCACACGAAGCTGAGGTGAGAACAGCCAAAGAGCCACATGCCTGTGTATGAGAGCAGCAGTATCAGGATATAGACTTCTCTTTTCCTGTATTAGAATACATCTAACTTCCTCTGAAATTGAGTAAATAATGTGAACTTTTTTTTATGACCAGATGCTTTCAATTTGAGGTGGGTAGCTCTTCACAGGGATAGTTTAGCTGTTTGGGGGAGATTGGGGCTGGGTTTAGCTGATACCTTTAGCTGATACCCACATCAGCTACTGTTTGATTTCCAAACGAGAGATTTGAGCAATCTTGGGAAAACTGTGTATGAGAAAAGCTTGCACTCTTGAAGACTTGGGAACTTCACTACTGGAGGTCATGGGCCAAATTGTTGTATATCTAAATGCCATAGCAACTTTAGACAGTCAACTTGGCTTTTATTATAGTTTCTTGTAATGAGTGAGAGGGGAATTATTTGGATGACAGACTGATTACCTTAGGAATGGATTAATTTCCTAAATTCTGGGTCAGAACATTGACCTTTCTATTTTCTCTTATTCAAACAAATGGTATCTCTCTGTTTACTCTCCTTCTACAGATCATGCAAATGAGCTCAAAGTGACTAATTCAGCTTAATGTATTAATATTAATTCTGAAGCTTATTGTTGCTTTTGTAGGAGCTGCTCTGTTGTTAAATATATAGGTGACCAAATGTTTTATTTTAGATAAGTACTTTAAAAAAAATAGTTCAAGTCTATTTGACTTATAATTTTATTTTTCTGTCATGTACTCCAGCCTTTTAAGATCACAATGCTTGGAAAGGATTAAGCAATGATCTCATCCATTTCAGCAGTTCACAGTTATTTCAGTTTTAAAGAGCCATAACCCTCTTTTTTTAAGGAGTGTGTTGTACTGCTTTAACGTTAGTCTAAAATGATGATCTTTATTAAGATAACCTCTCAAAACATATCCAGATGTGTTATTAAATACCAATGACACAAAAAAATAATAAAATACAGAATTGGTTTATAATACATGTGTAGGAAAATACTTAGATACATTCATGAGTGTCTTTTCAGTCTTCTCCATCTGTGAGCTGTTGGTTCCAAACCACAGCAGTGCAAAGTGCAGCTGAACGTGGGCCATTGTTGAAAAGTGTTCTAACCTGAGGGAGATGGGTTGTGCAGCCTACAGAAACAAAAGGCTTTGCATACAGAGAAGCCTCTGAGCCACAAGACAGCAACCAACTCTGACCTGATTTGGAGAGAAAGAGAGGAAAAAACCCATCCTTGGAGCAGTGTGTGCTACAAGGTGATAAGTAGTTTGTGTTCCTCATTACCAAGCTGATGGGATGGTTGAGGATAGGGAACAAAGTGCTGATGTGATGTGGGACTGTTGGTTACTTTAAGGGAAATATAAATGAACATGGAATTTGCCATGGAAATAACGGATGCTGATGGAATCCTGGCAGCTCTGAGGATATTCAGAGGAGCTCAGTGCCTCAGAAACACACAAATATATTATAAAAATGGTCCAGTAAACCTCACCAATTCCAATTCCTCCCAGATTATTAATAGCCTGTGACACAGGAGTCCAGTTACCTGTGACAGATACCCTCAGTCTCCTCCCTGGGTGGGAGGCAGATCTCATCCCGTGGAGCACATCACACTGGCTCTGTGTGGTCCCTGTGGGTGCCTGGCCCCTCCCTTTCTGCTGGGGCCCATCAGGTGAAGGTCATTTCTCTGTACCTGAGCAATGCAGCAGCGCTGGACCTTCTGCCCCACTGTGTTTGTCCTGCCAGTAAACAAAGTACTTGACTGCCTGCGAGTGTTCAACAGCATCAGGCAGCTTAGCAGGCACAAAAAGTGATAGTGCTGGAATGAGATGACACCATCTATTAAGCAGCATAACATTTCTGCTCAAGGCCATTTGAATGACACGCTGTTAGGGTTTAAATAACTGCCTAAATGTTGCAACATCGAGCCATCTCTAAAATTCACTCATTCTGCAAGCTGAGTCAAAGCTTTATGGAAGAGATTTTTGCTTTTGTTTATTTTAGGATGACTTTCTCAGGCTTCATAGCTGATTTTTTTTTTTCCTTTTATGTGGTGCTTTTTATGTGTGTGTATTTCAAAAAGTGAGGTACAAGAGCCTTTCAAGGGCAATACTATAGGCCTGATGTTACATGGAAAAAAAGATAAAAATAACCTAAAATTTGATTAATCCATTTTAATCCTCCTGGTGTTAATTCCAATCAAAGTTTGCAGAAATGCGTATCTGAGCATGCAGAACTGCAAAGAATTACAGTGTGTCTGCTAATATTTAAGGTCCTTGATGTTGCCATGACACTTTTATACCAATGAGGATTCTTTTGGGGCTCATTTTTCTGTTCGGTCCCAAAGCTGAGCCTCTGTTTTCTGTGCTTTTCTGGATTGTGTTAAGTCTGCTGAGGCTTACCTTGTACCAGTTCCAGACTTTGGGGGACTTTGTTGACATTTGTTCCACATCTCATATTTTTGCCTAGTCACATCTTGATTAACAGACACACCCACCCCTTCAATAACAAAACCAGAACTCTGTAGTCCTAAATGCCATGGGAGTGAACAATCCAATTTAAAAAAAGAGCATTTAAAATCCATGGAAAACACTACAGCTGTTTGCCAATCCTGCTTGTAGAAGCACACCAGTGGTCCAAAAAAGCCCACAAAGATGCTTGAGGGACAAAAGTTGGTGCTTTATTTCATGATATTCAATACAATAATTGGTGCTGCAAATGGGAAGTGGCAAATTCCATTCACAAATACATTCATCTCCAGTCATCCTGGATCTATCTGAATGATGGGAAAAACTGGTGTTGAGAGAGCACTTGAGCAAAATGTACTTTAAATATCTAAGACTCAAATAAAAATGTATTTTATTTTCTAAAGATAACAGCCAATTGGGTAATAATACATACACTACCTGACTTGTCTGAGTATAGTTTTAATTACACGCACAAATTTGTGAAAAGGAAATAATTACATGATTTTCATAGAGAAAAGATTTCAGAAGTTCTAATGATATGGTTATACATGGCCTGATAAATAAAGGCTCAGAGGGTCTGAGGACTATACTTGAGTTTTTTCTGCTGTTTGTTGGTGTGTAGATGTCTATTAAATTTTTTTTTTCAGTTTAAGGTACTTATTTCTTATCCCTGTACTCAATTTCTTGACCTTCTCAAAGCCATACTAAATTTTAAATAGCTTAAATTCTTTAGAAAAAACAAGAGCCTAATTTTATTGCTATAACTTTGACCATAACATATTAATATTACCTGAAAAAATGAATAACAGACTTTATTCAATACAAACATTGTGAAGTTTATTTCAGGCTGTAAATTATGTAGAATTACTCAACATATTAACGAGAAAGAGAAGTATTGTAATAATTCTTTCTATTATTAATCCATTTCAAGTGTCTTATTTTTGGGTATTTTATGCAAGATATTAGGCAATGTCTAACAGGGTATTGCAGTAGAAAAATCTCAGAAGATAAATTGCAGTTTCTCCTATCCCACAATCTGTTTCAGAGAGGAAACAAAAGTTATGCAGGAAAGTATCTCCACAGATAATTTCTCTTTAGCTAGGTAGTTAATATACATTTTATGTATCAAATCTGCAAAGGATTTAATAAAATTCCATTTTTTACTAATGTTTAGACTCTAAACATTTAACTTCTTTTATTTTTAACTTATTTTTACCCACTAGCTTTAAACTACTAATAAATTTGAAATTAAAAAATGAACATATTGGATTTTAAAATGAAATTAAGTAATTTTAGTTAGTAAACAAACATATTTATAACTCACAGACATACAGCGAGCATAAATACTTCAAGCAGAATTTCAGGGCTTAGTGGTTTGTGTCAGCCATGCTAAAGATTTTCTTTCTGCTGCTCCTAACAGAACAGAAATCGTTGTTCCATACTGCTCAGTTTCCTACATATACACCACAGAAAGGGACAGAGAGGGGTGGGGTTTTCTTATTACATGTTGCTTGAGTTAATACATGCACCTGTTGGCAATTTTTAAAAGACACACTGCTATATGTTCTGTTCACCATAGCAACATAAACACAAAGATGGAAGTAAAAATAGTTTTCAAGGACATCTCCCAGAGACACTGAATGTTTTTTATCATTCTGAATTTTGATATACACAGTTACTGGGTTGTCTGTCATCTGTGCCAAGTACATTTACACATAAAGCAGGCAAGGTCATTTAATCTTATCTATTTCTAATTAGTGCTACACTATGAGAACCACAGACTTTTTGGAGGCTTTGTGCCTGCCAGCTTCACAGGTGAACTTGAAACTTCTTGGTTAAACACAGAGCTTAATATGGAAAAAAAAAATTGCAATTTTATTTAAATAAAATTGTAGTCTTTTTTAATAACTGGGAAAATACTAAGGGGCTTGTACCTGTAGTAATATCTCTGTTAACTATTTCTTTATTAACCCAAGGAGTTCTATGTGTCTGAGTAAGCACTTCTCCCAGTTTGTCCCTGTGGCTCTGGGCTGTCAGATAGGTAAGTCACTGTCATTGGTAGATCTCCTGCTGGATCTCCCTGAAAATCCATTGCCCTGGCTGGCCCCCATGATGTCCTCTCTGTAATTTGGTGGCAGCTTTGATCTGTGCCATTCCTGAGGGATCCATGCTGCCACCACGCAGAACTACCCTGAGTGGGTACAAATGCCACTGTGCAGGGACAGAAGCTGTGTGGGCAGCCCCTAGGATAGGCAGGAAAAGAGAGGAGGGACCTTTGTCCCCAAAATATGTTACCCTGGACTGCTGATAATGGTCATTGCAACATGAGCCATGGTGGTTTCATGTTCTGTTAGAGAGCCATTCTCTGTAACATGAAAAAATGTTTACATAAAGTGAGAAAGTAGGAACTTTTAACTTTGCAGCTCTGGTTTTAAATTAATGCTTCTTTGGGAAGAGAGCTGTGTAATTTCATTTATCTTAAAGCACAATTTTATGTGCTGAATACTGCTTAACAAAGCTGAATGCACTATCATTGTCACTTAAATGTATTGTGGAAGACATGAACATACATTTATTTGTATAACTCAGCCTTGGTTGTTATTGTGGCCTTGACCACATCCTAATTTAAAAGGTCAGTGCTTGTCATACATCTCATTGCAAGCGAGGCCAAGGTTCTTATCAATCTGTTCTGTGAGGACCGAGCTGTTGCCAGCTTTGTTGGATGGTTTCAGGTTGTTATAATTGTACTTAGCCTTGTGTTGATATCAGTGTTATAATTGCTGTGTTACGTGTGTTCCTTGTACACGGTTTTTTGCTGTTGAAAGAGCTGAAAATAGTGCAACATTTTTTTTCTTAACTTTCTCCATTTTATTCTAACATAAATGGGCTAGGCATTTATATAAGTATGTGTTTAGGAATGTATTTTATTAAAATATATGTGTATAAAAGCATACAATGAGAACTGAGTCAAAATTACCAATTAGTTTTTGGAGACTAGTTACTTATTATAAATATTTTTTGTTTAGTTACTTTAATCAACAGCACATTGAAAGGTTATATCACTGTGTGGAGATTTGCATTTTACTGAGCAGATTAAGGGTCCAAAATGGTGTATATTGTCTTTATATCATTACCATATATCAAGGGCATTCACAATGGTATCACTGAGGTTTTGAATGAAAGGCTTTGAAAGAAAGGCCTTTTCATTAATAAGATGGTTGAATGTACCTCTCTATGTGTATATATGTTATGATATATAATATGTGATTACATACAAAGGGAGTATTTTTATGTCTCATTGACATATTTTTGAATACTTGAAATGAGATAATAAATTCAATTATATGAACAGCTTATTGTAGATGTGAACGTCATTCAGACTAAATAAATGTCCTTTCCAGATTAGTTAAGTATTGCAAATCCTCTTAGTTTAACAGGGCATACAGGTACTCATACCTTCAGTAAATCAGATAATGGGTTTGAGATGTTTGCCTTTAGACCAATCAAATTATAAATGTCATCCATTAGATGAAATTCTTTGTGAACTGCAGAGAATCCAGACCTGACTCAGATCCTGGACATGCACTACAGCAGGCAGACAGGAGTGACGGCTCCTGCCTCTATTGAACCATTGGTTCCTGTGTGCATTAAAAAGAAATATCTCTGAAGCTACATTTTGATCTTAGTCCATTCATACTCCATTAGGACTTTCAGAGCCTCTGTCACTTTACTGCAGGCTTTTGTGGCAACTTCACCTCTCCACATGTGTCTGTGCTTTCTAGATGATGCATTTTATTGTCTTGTATAAACCTAAACTGAGCAGCAGCTGAATCCAATCTCCACCTGTTTGGTGATTTAACCATTCTCTGTACTGTCAAATTCGTTAATCCATTTACAGCCAACTGAAAAAAAGTGAAACTGTTTTCAAATAAAGAGAAGCAATTCTGATTTTATGTCTTATCTGTGATAACTACTTTCTCACATATGACATAATGTAGCTGCAAGCTTTCCAATGTTGTTGAAGTGAAACTCATGAAATGAGGAGATTGGCTGTAAAATCTTAGTTTAAATGTTTTTATTCTTTATGGGGAAGTTGATATGGGAACTTTTGAGTTTCCCTCTGGCTTGCTGTAAGCTGCTTATAACCACACAGGAGAGAATTCACAAATAAACCTTGTGATTTTCAGGTAATCACTCCCTTCCATAAGCTGAGCCCTTCAATAAAATACCAAATGTCAGAAGACTCTCAATAAAGTCAAGAAAGTTAGAAATGTTGACATATGCAATAACTGAAACACTGCTCTGTATGTGTTGCCCTTATTTAATATAGTAGGAAATCTCTGTGGGGGTTGTTGGTTTGGACATACATATGTACAGCTTATTCATCTCTAAGAAAATTTCCCACAAGGCTGACACATGGTTCTGTTTTCTCAATTTGATGCTTCATCTCACCATTCCTAAAACATTTTTCATTAGAAGTGCCATTTTACTGAGGTTTTTACAGAGTAAACCTGTTCTGAAATAGACATTACTGTTACATTCAGGATTCTCTTAAATGAGTTTGCTGTTATTCCTAGTTTATGCTTTCACATTCTGATTCTTTCACTCAGTAATCTTCGTATAATGGGAAAACTGTATCTGTTAAATTCTGAGCTGAGACTGATGCTCTGTCTGAAGTGTATTCTCATTGACAACAAAGTTTCCAAAAGTTGTACACTTGTTTAAAACTTGTTGTTTCTGGCTACCTGCAGGTACGTGACTATAGTAAGACACTTATGTCACAAATGACAACTCTAGTTTCTAAAACTTGTCTTCTGTGTGCAAAGCTTTTGAAAAGCCTTTTATCTTGCATATATTTGTGAGCCATTAGAATCTCTTTCTGCTGCAGAAATTATAATGGAAAAAAACAAGAGATGTTTGTTTTGAGGAAAAGCAGAGATAAAAAGGCAAAACATGCTTTTAAAAGTAAGTCTGAGACAAGCTGTTTCAGTTCCAGGCTCAGACAAGTGGTTATGATCCCTAACCTCCCCATACTTAAACTTACATATTTTGAATAGTACTGGTAATATTAAGGAGAAAAAAAATAATGCTCTGTTTCTTTGTAGGCAAAACCTTATTAGTAAAACAACAAGAAAAGACCATAGCATTCTTTGAGTTTTGTGACACTATTTTGCAAAATGAAATCACAAAATATGAAGAAAGTGCTAGGGTAAAATTAATAGCAGTATCTCTACAAAAGTAAACTTTTCAGTGTTCCAAAGTTTGAATCTAGCCATTCTGTCAGATCTTGACCTGTAATACTCTCTATTCCCAGAAAGACCATCCATTTTCACTTGCTCTTAGTATTGGTTTCAACGTTTCAAATTGTCACCTCATTAAGATCCTAGTCAGAGATACAGAAGTCCTCATTGTCCACAAGAGATTTGCTGAATTTATCTGCTTGATCATACTGAACCAGAAAATGTTTTCCCAGTCTCTGGGCCACCTGCAAAATAGGATGGGTTCACTAAGGGAGAGCATCACTTGAGTGTATTGGTGAGGTTCAAAGGAGCTGCTGCCCCTCAAATCCTTAGGGGGGGTGTAGAACTTAGCATAAAGAGTCTGAAAATCTGTTCTACTGACTTAATTTAAATTACAGCATTGCCATAAAAGCATAACCCATTCTGGATGATTGTTTGCCTCATACATCTCAGAAATAGTAGATCAGAAACAGAATTTGTATCACAGGCCACTGTTACAGGCTAGAATTTAACCAAATTATTGTGAAAGAGCTACTTGAACTGCATGTTAGAACGAGCATCTCTGTATTTGTACAGCAGCAGCTTAAACCGCAGCTCTTTGGTGGGTATTTCTCTGCTTTAAGCCAGCTCTGGTTTTGCTTTGCAGCCCAACGCCAAGGCATACTCGCAGAGTGGCAGGCACTCCGTGTCCGTGGAGGTCCAAATGCAGCGGCAGCGGCAGGAGGAGCGGGAGAGCTTCCAGCAGGCACAGCGCCAGTACAGCTCCTTGCCCAGGTACGGGAATGTCTGGGGCTGCTCCCTGGGCACCAGCCTGCAGCCAAATTCATCCGTGGGGGAAATGTCCTCCCTGCAGACACTTCCTTCAGCATTGATCTCAGGTGGAATGTATCCACTGTGGGAGAGGCACACAATTTCATAAATGAGAGCATGTGGTAGCTGAGAATTGCTTCAGAGAATTTCTTCAGAGATGATTTCAGGGGAATTTGATAACATTCAGCACCCAATAGAATTGAAATATTAAAACAAACCTATTCTTTGTGGGATGCCATCCAGTTTAATTTTCTGCAATTACAAGAGTCTCCTGAGCATGACATGAGGTGTCCTGTCCCCTTCTGATCTGTCAGATGATTTTTTTTTCTGTTGCCTGGTTCTTTACTGGGTAGAAATTCAATATTTAAGATGTTAATATGGAAAAAAAGTTTAAAAAAATTTCAAGATCTCCAACAAAAAAATATGTAACTGGGAAAACTATCCAAGAAGTCAAAGGTCTTCAAGTTTACATATGTACATTTTTTAATCTATATAGAGTGCTGAAAATTAATACATTTTTTGTGTAAACAAACCCATGGTTGGGTTTTTTTTTTAATAGTAGGTTTTTTAAAAGACTAGCTGTTTGGGCAAAATGTCTTTTACTTGATATTTAGTTTTAAGAATTAATAGAAGTTTAGCCAGCTTGTATTACAAATTAACTCTCATAGTTAAGCATTATGCAAATAGTCTTTGCGTTTTGAAATATCATAAGCAATGGTTGAATGGAGAATAATTTACACCGGAGCTTGGTGTCAAATTGCTTTCCAATAAGGCTGTATTATTTTTCATGACTTGTGTGGAAATGGTGTAGAAAAAAAAAATTTGTTATGACAACACATATTTTACCAGGTATATTATAACTCTTGTTTTGAAAGAAAATATAAGCCTTAATGCAAAGCTATCCAGCCATGAACTCTTATCTTAGCAACATCTTTGAAAATAAAACAGTTTCAGATTTTCAAATGCTTTAACACCTTTCAGTGTAGAATTTTTCTGTTAAGTTTGGAAGGTGGGAAAGGGAAATGTAAAGTTCAATGTTTTCTGAGATTGTTAGTTTCTCATCTTGAAAATCTTTATATCCCCTCTCCCTTTTATCTCTGCCTTCCTTTGGAAGTGACCACACATATTAATACCATATTGTTTCTCCTGAGAAATTCTCCTTTAGTTAAGTTAGCCTCACTCAACTGTATTTATTTATAGTCTTAAAACTATGATTCTTAGAACTCGCTCCCTTTGTTCACAATCTCTGGTGTAGAAGTTCTGTTACTCCCACATGACTCTTCCCTGATAGGGAAGGATTGTCCTTTAAGTCCTTGTTAAGTAAAAAATGAACTGGACTCACGGTTGATCTCATTCTCCTGTTGTTTATTCTTTTCTTATCTACAATTTCTGCACACCAGGCTTTACACCAGCCTAGTGTGAAGGAGAAAGGCACCAAAGAGCCTCAAACACAGAGAATCAAGGTTCTCTTAAAGATAATTTGCCCAATTATCACCCAAAATGTACATTATTTCTACTTTTCTACCAATTACTAACTAAACTTCTGTTCATGTAACACTGCACTGTGGCAAATTCTGACCAATCATCCAGTGTCCCCAACACTGCAGAATATGGAGCAGATGAAGAAGGAAGAAGCCTAAAAAAAAAGGATCCTCTACCTTGTGTCCATCTACTTACCATTCTAATTTCCCAAAATTCTACATTTCTCACCCTGTGATAAATTACATGTTATACTACTACCTAATTTACTTTCCAGATAATTCTGTCTCATCCCAGAGCCTAAGAAGCCCTTTCCATGGACAAAGGTTAAAAGCTGTCTTTTTCAGAGGGTTTGGATCCTTTAAAACATGCAGAGGAATATTCTCTGCATTCTGGATTCCAATACTCTGGTAACATTTAAAAGTTGGAATCATCTGCAGTAGTGTTCTGTGGCAGAAGTTAAAAACTCTAAGGTGAAAATTAATCTACAAGAAAATTAATTACAAGAAATATAAAAAATAGAACAGCTAATAGACGTGCTTGTTTTGAAAAGAGTTACTGAGAACTTTATTCAAGGTGGTTTTCAACATGAGAAATGGCTAGCAATCTAGCAACGTGTGTTACTGTGTAATTAATGATAATTTAATGGCTTAGTTTGAACTCTCTGGGTGTTTCAGCTGTGCTGAGAGCAGACAGAACTGCAGGGCCAAAGTTCAGCACTGTAAATACCAAAATACTCCTATAACAACCTGGGGCATCGAGTTCTCCAGCTTTACAAACTGTTCCTAACACTGTGACTGATCTTTAAAGAGATCTTACTGTTACTCTGAAACCTAGGTCCCAAGCCTAGTGTTGCAGCCATGACTTTGTAATGATTGAAGTCTGTACTCTGGCTTCATTCATGAGCTAACTTGCCTTTCATCCTGTGTATTCTCTAAGAGCCTCCTATTTTTTCCCCCTTTGCACATCCAAATCTTGTGTACTGAAGGCAAATAAACTCTTGAGTCAAATTTAAAGGAACTTCCCAGAAAGACAGGGTAAGTGTGCCAACTGATTTTGAACAAGTACCAGAAAGCAGTCAGTAAATTAAATTGGTTAACTAATCATCTTCTTCTCCCATGTGAAACTGTAAGAGCAAGGTTTAACTCCATGTTAATTTTCTATTACTTAAAATTTATCTTGCTCTAGATCAGGAACCTGACAGTTTCGTAGCCTACAGAGGTTCCTCCAATTTGCTCTTGTTTCAGGGAGTGATAAAACATGACTCAGAAGGATTGTTGCTCTGGCAAAGTTGGACAGGAAAATACCAATAACAGCTATAAAAATTTTGTAAGAATTTACATTATGTTGTAATTTTTGCTGCAATAATTCACATTCATCTTGCATAACATTTTTCATACAGAGGTCTCAGAATCAGTTATGAAATAAGGTAGATATGGTAATTTTCAAATTATACATGTGGAAGAAGGATTGCAAAAACATTAGGTGGAGTTTTACTTTTAGTAATGGTAGAAAAATTCTCCATTTCTCCTGTCTCTCTGGTGCATATTCATTAGAGAGGCCACACTGTCATATGTGATGACATGAAAAACCAAGCCATATATGAGCAACTAAATTATTTTCTTATTGATTTATGTCGCAATATATTTTATTTTATTGCTTGATTCTCATACTCTAATTTTAATCTCAAAGTGGGCATCTCTTTTGCTGCAGCACAAAATTGTTTTACTTTATCACCACCAATCTTATTTTAAATTCATACAAGCATCTAGCAGTTTGATAGTAAATTAAAGTTATTTCAAAACCATAATCTGTCTTCAAAATAATGTGGTGATTTATTGTGAAAAGAGATAAGAATTTGTAATTCCTATGTGTATTTGGCCTATTTATCTACTCTCTGGAGCCAAAAAATGAGAAAAAAAAAAACACATTATCTCTGCTTCTTCTTTTATGAAAGCTATGGCAGACTGGGAAACACTCCTTAGAGCACAAAATTCCTTAGTTCTGGAAATGGGAGGAAGAAACTGGAACTGCCTCTCAGTAATGAGCTTTGTCTTCTGACTTGTGTAAGGTTAGGGCAAATGTTTTAAGGATCTGCCTGTTGCATTTTTAATCAAGTGTCAGTCTAGATTCACGTTTTTCGTGGGTGGCTTTACAGTTGCTGGCTGTTACCTGCATTCTTAGGCAGCATAGCAACACCTATGGTCTTTCCTAGTCTGCAACTGAATTGTAACACTTTTTTCTTGAGAACATGAGGGTAATTGTAGCTGGGTGGGTTTTCATGGCATATTCCTCCTGCAGAGGCCTAGAAATATAGTTAAGCTCTCTAGGAAATGTTCTCACAAGAGGCAAGATGTCATTTAGGGGCAGAAGAGAACTATGGCTCTAGAAAATGACTTCTAGAGAATACCATAGCTGGGCAAAAGCTGATGGCATGGCAGAAGCTGCCTTTTCTCCAGTGATCATTGTCAGTAGCAGTCGAAGGTGAACCAGAACATTTGTCTTAAAAACTTATCTCATTTTTCTTTTCAGGCAAAGCAGGAAAAATGCCAGTTCTGTGTCTCAAGACTCTTGGGAGCAGAGTTATTCCCCTGGAGAAGGGTTCCAGACTGCGAAGGAAAATCCCAGATATTCCAGCTACCAAGGATCAAGGAATGGCTACATGGGAGGACATGGCTTTAATGCCAGGGTGATGCTAGAAACACAAGAACTGCTCCGTCAAGAGCAGAGGCGGAAAGAACAGCAACTGAAAAAAAAAACTTCTTCTGAAGGGCCTAGCAATTATGACTCGTATAAGAAAATTCAGGACCCTAATTATACCCCTCCTAAAGGTCCTTTCAGACAAGATGTACCGCCCTCACCATCTCAGGTAGCGAGGCTGAACAGATTGCAAACGCCAGAAAAGGGAAGACCATTTTATTCTTGAGGTGAAGAAAACGAGGATCAACTTAACCATGCAATAAGGAACATTTTCATATAAAGACTTATATTTTGAAAACTTTTTACGCTGATGGTACTAAGGAATATATCCGTTTTCTATTTCAGTGCCTTTGGAAGTATGGGCAAAGCATTGGTGGGCCTTAGTCTTTGTCCTTGTGTCGCAGTGTTGAATCCATGGAAGGATGCTCCACCCTTTGACAATCACAGCGGCGGCGAGCTCCGCAGCCCAGTCCCGTAGCTCTCAATGGCTTTTTGCTAGGATTTGTTGTAATGTGTTTTACTTTGCAGTGACTTGTTACACCAACATGCAGCTTTTTTTGGCATAAAATTAATGAATTTGAGGTTGAAGGAAGCACTGACATGTCCTTCATTTCTCTCGGGTCAGAGGGAGGTGTACATATCACTCTGGAGTGGGTAAGGCTGAGCTCTGCTCTGGATTGCAGCTGGAGTTCTGATATGTTTTATGGTGGAGTCATTACCACTCTGTTGATCAATATTTAAGTGTCTATATGCTGAAAAACTATCCTTCTTCTATTATGCACATACGCACTCTTTTTTCTCTCTCTCCACTCTGAGCTTATTAAAAAAGCCTTTATCCTGACTCATGAGGAAAACAATATTAAGCTTTCAGTTATCCTGAGAATCCTGTTCCAATTGCCTTATAATCTTAATGCACAGTCCATTACAAATGAAATAACTGG
The DNA here is from genome assembly GCA_013397245.1 of Thryothorus ludovicianus. Taxonomy (NCBI): domain Eukaryota; kingdom Metazoa; phylum Chordata; class Aves; order Passeriformes; family Certhiidae; genus Thryothorus; species Thryothorus ludovicianus. Next base: position 1,080,616 of record VZTB01011867.1, on the reverse strand, counting down.
AGAGAGATTATTTATACAGACACAGCCAAACCTTTGATAAGTATATTTTACTGTTTTATTAAAGATGAGAAATTATGAACACACATGCAATTGAGTTCTGCTTTGCTTCTAAATTAATTTGGTCATGTGACACTTGTATCTAGGAAGAGAACTAGGGAGGGTGTCATGTCAGCATATCTGATACACGGTAGTCTTTGGGAAAATTTTGGAGATAGCTCAAAGCAAGAGCAGAGGAAATCAAAGCTTTTCTTTGGATCAAATAGCTGTAAAGAGAACAATTCCCTCTTTTTAGATATTGTGAAGCTTTGTGGACAATTTCCTTTGTGCTTCCATATACCATATTGTTGCATCGTGATGCTGCATTAAAAAGGAAACCTTTAAGTACATGAATGAGAGATAAGTGGAGACAAACTGTTACACATTATCCTGAAAACATGTCAGTATCCAAAAATTACTAAAGCAAAATGATTGCTCTAGCAGAGAGTAATATTTGAATGTGCATATGGGATATGAGAATTTCTTTTGCAGCAGCTCTTTTTATGTTTGTTGGTCTGAACTTTATGTATTGTAAAAAATGTAGCTGGGTTGCTGAAGTGCCTGCAAATCCTGATGTGAAAAGGCTTGAGAATGGATCTCAGCATATTGTGTACAAAAAGGAGAGAAAGCAAGACAAAAAAATCATGTATTGCGTGATTTAAAAAAAAAAAAGCCTATTTTTTTTTACTGGCACATTTTATTTTTGCGCCAACTCATTTCTAGAATGTATGTGAAATATCAGCACACATATCTGTGTCTTTTATGCCTGTTTGTTAACAGTTTTTGTTGTTAATAATGTACTCCATGTTTAAAAGTTCTTATTAGTGTAAGCACAGTGACATTGGATGACAATAGCTTTTTTTTTTACGCAGAATTTACAAAACTGTGTAAAATGACTTTCCTTGTACATATGAAATTTAGAATAAAAGGCTGTTTCCATCCTTGTCTTGGTATTGCCTGTAGACCCCTATGAAAACTGCTGCAGACACTGAGTTTAGAAAATACTTAACAGATGTTGTTTTATACTATTCCTAATGGTTTGTGTGTGTTGTCCTGCGAACACTTATAAACATGGGAAATGAGAAAAGAGAGAAGAGAAGAGAAGAGAAGAGAAGAGAAGAGAAGAGAAGAGAAGAGAAGAGAAGAGAAGAGAAGAGAAGAGAAGAGAAGAGAAGAGAAGAGAAGAGAAGAGAAGAGAAGAGAAGAGAAGAGAAGAGAAGAGAAGAGAAGAGAAGAGAAGAGTATACAGCCCAGCTGAGCACCTGAAGACTATCCTCAGAGGCAAAACCGACATTGTTTAATGTGTTGTGTTATTTGAGACCATACCTATGACATTTAAGAGGCATGTTTTTAAGACTAACCTCTGTGGCAGAAACCTTCCGTGCTGTAGCATCCTGTAGAGTCCTCTGCCCAAGGAGACACCCACTGCAGGACACCCACTGCAATCTGGCCAAATCCAGGTGTGTGTTAGGAACCTCCTCTACACTTTGTGTGTGTTTTGGGGTCTGATGGAAGCCTTTCACAGGAATGTTGGCATGGTGAAAAACTGGAGAAGGCAGATTTATGAATAAAGCAATATTTACAGTGCCAATGATACTCTGTTTCCCCCATTAGTATTGGAGCTGAGTCTGGTTTTCTCCTTCTTCCCCTCATTTCTCATTTTGTTGGTTACTGCAGGAATGTCAATCATGATTCTGTGTATGCATGACATCAAGGTGTTGCCATGGCAATAATAGTGTCAAATTATTCACTGTGACTTTTGTGTGGGATCTCAAGGGGAAGAGTAACAGGAGCTGTGGGGTGGACAGGCAGCTTTCAGTGCCCAAATAAAGTAAAGGCACGATTGTCCAAAAGACTTAAATTGTAGTGTCTTTTGCATTTGTGTGTGGGGAAATAATTGCATTTGCAGTTTTGCAGCCCTTGCTGTCTCATCTCCTGACTGCATTCCCAGATTACATAGTTTGACATTTCTACGGATTTATTTGCACTGGCATTGCAAGCACTAAAAAAAATGCATCCACAGGAATAGAAAACAGGTTGAAGTCCTTTCAAAATCAGAGCCTTTGATAAACTGTTGTAGGAAAAAGGGCATGTGTTTGGAAAAGTATGAAGTACAGGATGTTTTATGTGTGAGGATGGCATATGTGAAAGTTTACTCTTCTATGAAACTCCTCTTCAAGGTGTTAACAATTTACCATAATTAGATGTGTTCATGAAAGAAGGCAGATGTTCTCTTTGGGCCGTGTCTGTGTTATGTTAGTAAAGAATAAGGTCTTTTTCTGGCTTCGTCATCCTGTCTTCTTCCTGACTTAGTGTAGACAGGATTTCTAATATTAACTCCCATAAGTTGCAAAGGGCGATAAGGAAGTGGGAGGGAGATATTTTAATAGAAAATGACCTTTAGTTCTGCCTAGTGAATAGATTCAAAAGTTAATTGAGCTAACTGCATTACTGCAGTAATTTGTTTGTGAACGCATTACCATTATGAGATTAAGTCTGTAACATTAGTATATTTGAGAATGGTCACAGGACGGACTGTAAGGGAGCTTACAACATTGAGGAGTGGGTGTACAGCTTGCACATTTTGCTCTGTTGAAACCCTGAGAAAACCATCTGCAAAGCCTCCTGTATTTTATCAAAATAATTTGTTAATGCTATTGAAATTCCTTGGGAAAGTTTAATATTACTAATGCAGAAGGCTGCTGCCTTTTTTCCCTCTTCTTACGGGCCTCCTTGGAAGCATCAGTGCAACCCTAGTGAGTTATTGCATGGGCCAGATAGTTTAATGCATGTCTTTGAGAACTCTGCCATCAAAAACAGCCAAAAATGGCCCAGAGCCCAGCTGAACATGGCTGGAAAGTACAATTGCCATTTACTGCTGGCAAACAGCTGGAAGAACAACAAAACAAAATCTAAGCCCATCATGTCTGTAGATATGTGGCCATGACTGTAGATACACGGCCTGCCTTTCAAAGTGCTGATGTTTCGGTCACGTTCTCTCTGTTAATGAGTATCTGTAACACTGCATTTATCTGTTCTGGGTATTTTGAGAAGGGAAGGGTTTGGCCAGACAAGGAAGAGATGTGCCAGATTAGCAGTGTTGGCTAAACATAGGATATTCTTGAGTAATTCAAACCTTTGAACTTGGGTTGTTGAGACTTAAAGTGAATTTGGCTATTGCATGTCCTGGCTTGCAAGGCTGTTTTCAAAATATTTCCTAATTCTATTTGCTGTGCCTGACTGTTTCTACATCTTTCTCTCCCAAGTCCTCAGTCTAGTTAATAATAAGCATTGTGAGGAATCTGTCAGGAATGCAAACGCAGAAAAAAACCTCATTTATTTCTTATGCTGCTGTTGTGCCACTCCATCCTAGCCTTCCAGACTCAATTTAAAATTTGACTTCAGCATGGCAGAGGAAGGGTGAGGGTCAGAAATCCACAGTGGGGGCTGACTGTGAAAGCAGGGGTTTTGTGTGTGTGTACACGAGAGAGGCACAGACTGGGTTAATTTGACTGTAATTCGTGTCCCTCTTCAAAAAATAACTTGTAGCATTTCTTCAGTGTTTTTTCCTTTCTGTATAGAAAGCAACCATGATTTGAAGCACATGGTCATTGTTTCATGCTTCCTTGTAATCTCTTCTATTTTGCATCAGCATCACACTCTCTCTCTTACATCTGCTTATTAATTCTGTTGCATTTATTTGTTTTTCTAAATGACACACAATTCATTCATATCCGAGGCTACTTCTTGCCAGTGATTAATTTTTGCCCCTTAGATTTGTAAACCTATTTTAATGTTTTTCTATCCTTGGGAGTAGTATTATCTTTTGTAATTTATACTTTAATCAATTTTAAAAATTAAGACTGGAAGCTTGAGTTGGGATTACACAAAAGCAGAATAAAGAACATGGCTTTGGTTTCTATTCTGTGCAGTGCACACTTCCTAGGTACCTATGGGGACTGGACAGAGTAGTCTTTGAATGAGATGAAGGAAAACATCAAGCCCAGGATCTTTGGAAAGAAAAAAATTAGGGGAAGGTCGGAAGGTATTTATGTCCATGGTGTTCTGTCTACTGTGAAAAAAACCAAAATTCCATAGATCTATCTGCCTGACTGATGGTTTCAGAGTTCAAACTCACATGACTGTGGTTTAAAGGCAGATGGATGGAAGAGGAAACCTCTTGCACCGTTCCAGAGGATGCCAGGACCCACTTGCCTTGCAAATAGGCTCCCAAAATTCTGTTTTCACATGCACATCTTACAGCAACCGAGGTCTGGAATGGGCTTACATTCACAATTGAGTTCTCAGTGCAGTGGCTGCAGTGACATCTGTCAGGGAGGGAGAGATGACAGCCACAGGTGATAATAGCTTCAGGTATCTGATTTTAATCTGCTTGTTTGTTGGAGTAATCCTTGTTTTAGAAGAATAAGGAGGGAAATTAAGAGTGAGAGAGAGGTGTAAAATGTGAGTAAAGAGGTTCTCCCCTTACACTCTTGTCACTGTTACAACCACTGGGATTTGGTAGCCTTTTCTTCTCCTTTTTGCTCCAAAGGCATAAAAAGGAATAAACTAGGCAGCAATAACCTCAGCACAAAAGTCACCACTCTCCTAGAGAGTCACTCTATTGTGTAGCACCTAAGATGTGAATTAACAAAGGTGACAAAGAGAAGAATGTTACTGTCCCTCTGTTATTTCCTCTGTGGGTTTCCCTGAGGTGTGTTCAGATTGTCAGTCCTTGGGACAAGGAGCTGTGTTTATTTTTTATATGTGGAACAGAACAGTATTGGCAGTAAAAGCTAGTGAATATTTGGTGACGGGGAGTAAGTTAATGTGAAAGGAGTTTTTTAAAGTTGGTTTATATGGACTTCTGCTGCAGGTGCATGATGTGTTCCTAGTCATAATAATATTCTCATTTTGTAAGTACAGACCATATTGCAGGACTCTTTGCTATAGCTAAAATGAGTTCCTCAGATCTCTTCATTTATCTGAAGCACCAATTCTTTAAAACTTTTAGAGAGAGTGAGAGAAATTTCTTGTGGAAATAGAAGACGCATTCCCAAAGTCACTGCTTGAAGGTTGCAAACTATCTAAAGGGATTTTAAGAGATTTTCAGGAGCTGCAGCCTTCTGCCAGGAGCCCAGAACAGTTATGACCCTTGTTCAGAAAGATGAAGATGTTAGTTTTCACTGCTCCACCAATGTAATTCTTACTCCCACATAAAAGATGCTGAAGTCTGAGACCCCCTTCTGGGTACCCATCACATTTTCCTTAGAAGCAAAGGCACAGATTTATAATAGTTAACTGTAGCCAGGCTATTAAAAGCCATTAGGTTCTTAGGAATAGGAATGTCTTTGCCTAAAACTTTGCATCTGATGGTGGTGCTGTATGTTGTGCTTCACTCTGCTGTTGTTTCCTGCTGGTGACCCACGTCTTCCTCAGCTTCCTCGGTGTGTGGTACAACCAGGCTCTGCTCTGTGCTCCAGCCTAAACTGCAAGAACCATTTTAATTAGTTAATGAATAATGTTAATGATAGTTTATTACTACATGATCACTTGTTTTATAAGCTATCAGCTACAAAGGAAGGCAGATTTACACCTGAGGAACCACTTTTGTTTTTGCGAGGGAAGTCTAAGGCTGAGAAGTCTTTTCTCACTTTGGCTTCTGAGACTGAAGGTTAAAATATGCACTGCAGCATAACAGGGCTGGAAATGGCAATCAGTGTCGTGTTTTAGTGCCTGGTTGACGATTTGCTAAAGTCTGTTTTATAATCTGGATTGAGTTAATTATAAATTTCCACATATTGTTCCTCACTTTGAGAATTGAATAAAATAATATTAAAAATTGAAACCACTAAATTATGCAACCTGTTGCTAGTCAAAAGCTCAGTCAATACTGTAGCCAGCAAAGTAGAAATAATTTGACTTTGCACATCTGATTCTTTTTTTACAAAATAATGCACAGAATTTTTTATGAATAGTAGTATACAGAATTTAACAATTGTTCATTCTTTTTTTTAAAGTCAGTTTGCATGAATAATTTTCTCATCTTTATGCAGAAATTTTCCACATTTTTGTTGACTAAAATATTACTAATCTAATTTCCTATTAAAAAACTCATTTCCAGCATTGCAGAGCTGAAAGGTGCTACCAAGCATTTAGTCTTCAATTTACATACAACAAACCCTGTAATCTGATGGGGGATTTCACACAAGGATGGCTGCATGCAATTACGTGGGTGAAGAAAAAGTTTCATCCAAGGATCTGCTCTACAACAATTTCATCTGTTGGTCTCCCATTAAGAGTTCTATTGTTAAATTGCTTATTGATGTGGACTTAAGAGTAAAAAAATCTACACATTGTTGTCACACCAGGTTTTCAATGCTGTCTGCATTTTCCTTTTCTTTTTCCTTTTTAATTATAATTTGCATTTGTTAGAAAGGGACAAAGTAAACAGATTGGAATAATTCATTTGAGTTAACACTCATTGACAAGAAAACATTAAGCATTCTCCAGATGAAGCATCAGTCATCAAAGACAGAAGGATAATCCTAACATTACAACTCAAGTAAATTAGTTTTTGGATATATATTCCAGCATTGCATGAATCTGTACCAATTTTTAATACTGTCATAATAATATGCACTTTTAAATGATGCCAGAAATCATGATTACAACAGAGAGAGGATTCACTGTTTGTGTTTATTAATGTGGGAATGTTGGAAGAGTATTTGATATTAAATGTCACAGTCTACAGTGATTGGAGCTAAACTGTAAAACTGATTGGGAAGGTTTGGGCAGATAAATACAGAAGGCACACAGCACTCCACACACTGCCATGGTGGAAGTACATTTTGATGTTATTGCAGAGCAAGTGCAACCTTGTGAACTTGGTGCCATCCCTTTGCAAAGGTGGTGAGAGAAAGTGGAGGGTGCAGGACCAAGGCAAGCATGAGCCTGAAGCACATTTGCTCCTCCTGAGTACAAGGGAGCCATTTGTACCTTGGCTGGCCCACTTTATTTCCCAGCTCAGCCGTGTTTGTCCATAGCTGGGCAATAGGGTTGTGTTTTTTTTTAATTTACTGAGAGTGGATACAGAATTCTGCCCCACCTCTCTGTGCCAACAGCACCATCACAGTTGCTTCTTAAAAGCTTTGACTCAAAAGCTGGTAACATTTCCTTCAAAGAGGATGGAAGGAAAGCAGGCAGAGAACTACCTTGCCCTCTCTGTGTGTTAGGGAGTCATTACCACAGAGGAAACCATTGCAGTAATGTTAGTTTACTTAGCTGTTGCATTTCTTTTGAATTAACTGGTGTGCTGTGAATTTCACAGTAGTGTCCTCTGCTGCACAAAGTTTAAGATGCAGGACTCAGGTTGGGAAGGAACATCAGGAAACCTGACTTGCAGCTCTGATGATATTAAAAAAGATAAATTAAAAAATATGTTACAGAGCAGCTGATTTATCTCCTAGTGTCCCCATGAGTGTTGTCCCAGTCCACACTAAACCATAAATGAAATGTGGTTAAGGGTTAATCTCCCTTTAAATACTATGTGTGTTTATTAAATGGTGAGTAATTTGCAATATTATGACATTTGGTAGGTGATATTCAGATCCAGCTGATGCAGTTTCAGTATCTGAGAGAACAGCAATGGTCCTTTTGTCTTGAGCTGGCGTAGTGAGGCAGCAATGAAAGCAGAGCTGGCAATGCAGTAACCTAATATACAACACAGGCTTCTTCTTTTGTTAAACACCTCCTAAAAATGCTGGCAAGTACACATTGTTTCCTTATCGTTTTTTCCTCTTGAGAGATTTCAATTCCATTTACCCCACGGGCCCAAATCCTTCCTGAACACATGAGTTAGACAGTAAGGAGGATTAGCAGAAACAGCTCAGACAATGACCAAAAGCCATCTTCCGTGTCTTTTCTTTCCAGCCGGCCACCCAACTTTCATTATCAAGGGGATGAATACCATATCTGACTGCATAATCAAAATCCAGTGACCTGTCAGAGCAGGCACTCTTGCTGTTTCCCTTTGACTGGGCTTCAGTTCTGGCACCCTTTTAACCCAGATTTCCTGACACATTGTAACTTGTAGACATTTAAGGACACAACCGCTGAGCTAATAGGTTTTAGATTGTGCCCTTATAGTATATATGGTATATTTAGTGTCATGATTTCTAGTAAAATTGGAGCACCCTGATGCCAAAGAAATAGCCTTTAATTTAAAAAGCATCAGCAGAGTGAAAGCATATTGAATAATAGAAATCTCTGCCCAGTTTTTCCAGCAATTTTTCTGCCTGTGATATTTGCCAGCACATTCCTAATGAATGTCTAAGGTAAAAATGACTGCTCATTTGGATCTTGAATGTCATTCAACATATGGAAAGAACCACTAACTTTTCTTTAAATATAGTCCCATGTAGTCACCATTTTTTCTTTTCCCCCTCCAAATACATTGCAACGCACTTCGTGGATTAACGCCCAGCAAAGTTCAGAGAAAGTCATACGAGGTGCCAAAAGGGCACATTCTCCTGTTGCAAAGGCTAAACCTAAACTCTGTTCCTTAGAGCCAACTCTAGATTTTGTAAAGGATTAGGCAGAAATTAAGTGCTTTTCCATACAGTATGTTTCCCTTTTTCCCTCTTAACTGAGTCAAAAAAGCAGCACAGCTCAACACAGACTTAATATGCTTTTTGTGGGTTGGTGAGGGAAAACAGGAGGGCTGGTTTCACACTTCCCAGAAAACTGTGCTACCAAAAGGGGTCCCAGAGCAGGTGCCCTGGCAGGCCCCACAGATCTCTATGGTCAATTTGCTTTTGGGTTTAGAAAGCAGGAAAATTTCTATGAGGAGTCCTTTTTTTCAGAAGGTTACAGTATAGAGCTTCTCCATAGTTCTTCCAGATTTGTAGGTGTTTTACTAAGTATTAAGTACTGAGCTGGCTTATTTTAACAATGGGTTTCCTGCTCTTTAAGAGAGGACATAGCAAGAAAAAAATCTGGGATTCCTTTTATATTTTTTCCCTTTCCTCTTCTTTCACAGAGGTGTGAAGTTGGTTACCTACCCAAGCGTTTTGCCTGAGGAGGATAAAAAGTGATACCTTTTGCAGCAGACATTCTGAAGCTCCAAAACTGAGAAACGACATTTGTCCCATTTATTAGCAAAATGTGAAAATTACAGAAGTCAGTGTACAAGCGAGGTTCCAAACCCAGCAGCAAGCAGCAGACTGTCCCATGTATGGTGTTAGCTTTAGCCCTAGCTCTGTCTAATAACTTAACCAACTGTGTCTTGGCTTCGGGCCCTGGAGACTTTAGTTACTTTTTTTATTTTCGAACTGAATGAAAATTCAAACTTTTAGTACTGATAGCTTTCTAATTGCCTGATTATTTTTGTATTTTTAGATTAGCCTGTGCTTCTTGGCAAGCAGATTTTGCAGACAAGTTCTTTGCAGCCAGAGTTGCATCCTTAGTGTGCAGAAGTAATATTTCTTAGACACCTATTCTGTGTGACAGAGAAGAAGCATCATAAACTAGTGGAAGTTATTATTCTTTAATATTTTATTTCAAATTTTAAGGTGTGCAGTTGCTGGATAATGAAAAATACTTGGAAGCAAGCATTTTGGGGAAAAAGTACATGAATCAGAAGGATGCTTATTTTGTATTTTCACTTCCTATGATCTTCAGAAAACGCTGACTGCAGTCAGCAATGTTGGCAACAGTCCTTTTTCACAGAATGCTTGAAGTATTGCAATACTTCATTGCCTGCAACAGCCAGCCAGGCTTTTAATAAATTAGTCCTGAAGGAAGAGATAGATTCTGGAGAGATTCTGAGGTCAGAAGAGACTGCTATAATAATCTAGTTTATTACCTAACTTCCTTTTTAACACCGACTGTAGAATGTCGTTCAATACTTCCTGCATCAAACCCAGTTTGTGGCTGAAATCAAGAAAATCTTTCAGAAAGACATCAGTTTATATTTAAGATTGTAAGGGGCAGAGAATTTACCGCATCCTTTGGCAATGTCCTTAGTTTTTAATTGCTTGTACTGATAAAAATTTATGTCATCGTCAGTCTGAAGTCTGCTAACTTCACCTTTAGTGATCTTGCTGTGCCTTTTTGTTTGCTCAGTTAAAGGCAAAATTACATAGACATGATTTTACACACTGAACATGACTCAATAAGACCTGGTTTCCAAATGTGAAACATTAGCCTCGACTCTCAGAAATTCTGATCATGGAAAATTGAGCACCCAGATGGTACAAGAGGAGGGAGAGAGAGAGGAAAAGTGAAGCCCAGAATGATGTCACATGCTGAACTTCCATCTGCAAACTGGATGCAGACAAAAATAGAGACAAATTTTTAAAATCTGGCCTGTAAATACCACAACTAAGAAATACCCTTTTAAGATACTGGCTGCTGTCAGGTTAACATTCTCTTGATGCTTCAATATCTTCTTTTTAATGTTTTTTTGGCTTGTTTTTGGGGTTTTTTTTTTGATGTTTCTGTAACTAAAACCAGGCTTGTGTAACAAAGAGATGGTTTGTAGGCTGCTAGTCAGTACTATGACCTAGAGATAATTTTTAATGCTTTTTCTGTTTGGTATGAAATCTTGATGCATTGTCACCTTGAACCTACCATCCTCTCGTAAAGGGCTTTAATCTTATTTTCCCTGTTGAGCAGAGGCATTCTCATATCCTTTTGTAGTCAAATCATAGGATCTGATTGAAGCTATTTTCAAAGAAAGCAATGTACCTGGTAACTGAAAATCTAAATTTGATTTAAAAACTGAATATAAATATTTTGTATTCTAGTAAATTTTTATTTTTTTGTGCTGAGGACAAAAAGAGCAGGAACTTCAGCTTGAAGATTAAAGTGAAGATAAATGCCTAAACCAGAGCCAGTAATCCAAATCCATTTTTTTCCTTTTCTTTGCTGCCAAGTTTTTTCTCTAAACTAAGAGGAATATTTGCCATTGCAGTGATAAAACTGTGAGCAGCAGAGTTCAGTCACGCCAGGGAGAGAATATGATACTTTACATGAGCATGTCAAGGTAATGTCAATTAAAAAAAAAAAAAAGAGAGAGAGAGAGAAAGAGGGAAAAAGGCACCGAGTGACTTTTTAAATCTTTCACACAGATCTTATCTATTCATAACCCAAATCAAAGCAACTCTGATTGCTCTATCAAGTGTAATATATAATTAAGGCAATTCAGTCCTAAGGTTTGGGGTTATCGCAGTTCTTTTGATTTGAGTCGCTGATTGTCTTAGTGAAAGAACTGGTGGGGAGTTTTTTGACAGAGAGGTTTTCATCATAAAGAAAAAACCCCATCTGTCAAGAGGAAAACTTTACCGTGAGGATAAAGCCTGCAGAATAATCAATAGCCCTACTGCACTTCCAAGAGCGTGGTAGTGCAGGTTCCTGCTCTCAGCCTGAACCCCGGAGCTGCTGCCTGGCCAAGACTGGGCCAGGCACTGTCTCCTCTGGCCTCCATTTAAATTGTATTGTAACAAACACCCAGCCTGTGGGCTGCGTGTTCAGTCCCTCAGTGTCTCTGGCTGGTTTTGGTTTGGGCCTGGTGCGGGGGTGAGAAAGGTTGGAAATGTTAGGAAAGCGCTCCCTGACACAGCACGTGAGAGCTCCGAGATCTCTGTGAGCTCGGCTGCCCTGACCTCTGCAAGGCCCTGGGTGTTCCTTGTATGGGAGGCCCAGAGCACGCAGGAATCCTGCCTTGCTGTGGCACCTGTGAGACTGGAGGAGCTGGGCATCTGCTCAGGCCTTCTGTGCTCGTTCCCGCCGTCACGAGTCGGGGTGTGAGCCGCACGCAGATTTTCGTACCTTTTATTGGTGAGGGTGCAGACATTTTGAGGAAAGGATTGCGCTCGCCTGTTACATCTACAGCGTGCTTAAAGCTACGTGTTAGCACGATACGCTCAGGCTGAAAGGTGTTAGTGGCTGCCAACAGGGATGTTCTGGCTCCAAAGAAAATAACAATCCTCGTTAAAAATAATGGGTGTGCCAAGCAATCGGCCAGGCTAGGCGAACAAAGCAATCAAGCCCCTTTATGAGGTAAAAGCAGCTGGTGGCTGAGGAAATACCAGCGGCACTTGGATGTGGCTTTACAGCACAGGAGCTTTGCAGCAAGGAGCTGATGGAGTTCATTTCTTCCTGCCCTCCTCCCTCCCTCCAGCCCCTTCCCAAGGCTGCTGGCCCTCAGTGCTGGCTCTGCTGTGAGCTCAGCTGGCCTCAAACCGGGTAAACAAAGCAGGGTCAGAGAGGCCTGGGGGGGACAGGGTCTCCCAGAGCTGTGGCTGCTACCAAGAACACATTGGCTGAAATAACATTAAATCTGCAGTCTTATATTACATTGATTTCTTTTTTTCCTTCTACATTTCTGGTGGTTCAGTATGATTTTTTTTTTCATAGTGAATGAAAAGGAATTAAATAATGCAGTTTCTCTATTATCTTTTGTATAAGAATTTAGTGCCTCATAACACATTTTACTGAATGTAAGACTGAGGAAAAGGAAATCATAAATTCCTATCCCAGCCATGCTGCTTGCTAGGACGTGTGTCTTTATCATGTGCACTCCATTCAGGGTGGGATTTATTTTCTCTAACTTAAGTTAGTCAAAAGTGTGTAGGGTAAGATACTCATATAAAGGAATTTCTGAGTCAGCTGAGGGAGAGCCACCTACACAAAGAAATTCTGCCTGCCCTAAAAAGGGGGTCAAAACTGGGTGCTAAGGTTGGGCTAACCTTAAGGAAAGCCTATATGATTGGCAGCTAAATTTTACAGTATTGAAGACAGGTGTGATGAATTCTACCATTTTAATCTTAAAATTTTGTCCTACTTAAATTTAAACCAAGATTCCTTTGTATTTCAGTGGGATGAGGGTGTGTCCTTTACACATCTCTTTAAGAGAATTTCTTTCTAGCATTTCAAGAGGATAGCCCACTAAAGTCCCTGAGACCCCCCCGTCCAGATGAGTACCATTCCCTATGTCCCATGTCACTGGTTTGTGTAAGTGGGAGAATAAGACAAGTCTCCTTGCTTTTTAGAGATTCCTGACCTTCATCTACCTCACAATTCTGATACTTTGGAAATGCAATTAATATTTGCTTCCTAGGTGGAAGATATAAAAATCTCCCTGTTTATTAATAACAAACACTTAAAAAGTGAGTATTGAAGGCTTACTCCTAATCATATTTGCTACTGATGTATTATGAAGGAGATAGAAAACTAACAAATAATTACCAGCCTGGCTTACCATGCAGCCCCAATCACAGAAACTGCACAATTCCAACAGGAAACCATATTAAATAAACAAACAAACAAACAAACAAATAAATGAATAGCCTTTTGTTCCAAAAAGTTATGTTGAAGTGCTTTAACCTCCCAACAGGGGGGAAATGTAGCATCAGAGAATCTCTCCTTAACCAGTCTCATTGTGCCCTGTAAATGGAAAACCCATTTGCATCTAATAGAACATGGCATGCCAATAGAAATCTCATATCTATTGGCAAGTTGTGTAATTCTTGATAGCTATATAGTAGATCCAGATGCTTTGGCAAGGAATGTCTTTCTTCAGGAGTACTGCTGGAGGGAGCCTGTATTGATTGTCTTTGCAATTACAGATCAGGCCATGGCAATCACAAAAGACAGGGAAGAATTTTAATTCTGCATTTTGTAGGCTCATTCTTGCCTTTAAAAACAAACAAAAAAATTCCATCTATCATTCTTCTCTGTATCATTTTAAGTGTATCATTAAAAGAAAGAAAAATATTCAGTGGGCTATTAATGAAGCTAGCAGTGTGTCTTGCAGACATTCGCAGTCTTCTCACAAGACATTAAAAAATTAAAATTGTTCGAGGAAGATCCAGCCCAAAATACCTCCAATAAATAACTGCAGATCAAGACACTGATTTGTCACAAGCCAGTAATTGTCATTAGACTCTTCCCCCAGACCTCACTAATACAACTTTGGCTACCTAGGTTAATCTACAGGCTGGCTGCCCCTTTGGAGCAGACCAAGGAATCTGCCAGGTCACTGGTGGCTGTTGCTCCACTGCACACACAGTTGCCTTTGTGTTCAGAGCCTGTGACTAGACACAAGTCAGACTAATTTGTCTTAATTCAGTTCAGTTAGAGGGGGGCAGGTTGTAGATGGGCTTATATTTAACATTCAGCAAATCAATTTATCATGAGCTTGTGACTTTAAAGGCACATCTTAAACTGACATAAGTAGATGGCCCATGCTGTGGCTTCTTCTGGCACACACAGATCTAATTCATCATAATAACATCAAGTCTCATTTGAAGATATTTATAATAATCTCTTAAGTTTTAAGTGGTAATTATTATATTTAGTAGTCTTTTAACCTAGATCGCTAGATTTCAGTAGACAAATAGAAGAGGGTTTGTCATCAAGATGCTTGGGGAATTGATATTTAATCTTATCTCAACAGAAATGCCCAAGGAAACCTAAATGGTCTGTGGACATTTCCTACCTGTTCCATCCTCATTTTATTCTACATCACTGATGATTTATTCCATGATTTGAATGCAGTCATTGATGGCAATGAGTTTAGTGCTTGCAACTTCTTTAACTTTGCCTGATGCTTTTCATTTTCAATGGTACAATTAGCATAACATATTTAAAGCTATCAACGTGACTCTTCTGGGTTATTTACCTTGGAGTATGCCACTGACACAAGGCAGTTTTACTCTAATTTGCAGCCTCTGTAGAAAAAGAGAACCCCAGTTGAGGATAGCATTCCCAGCCTCAAGAGAATGTAGCCATGGAAAAAATGATGGGAGGGGAAAGAAAAGGGAGCGTTATCTTCTTTACTTGACTGTCTGAGAAAATTTAAGTATCACTACTTTAAGCGTTGCACACGTTGCATGAAATATGAGGTCTTTCCCTTAGATAAGTTACATATACAAAAAGAAATAATAATGTTATAGAATTTCCTGTGGGCAACTTTCTTATTTTGAGAAAACTTGAGTTCTGCTGTGTCTTTTAGAAAGTGGCAGTTTGCTGTAGGGAAAATACTGAATTCTACATATAATCATAGAGTGTGCCGGATACAGTTTATTGGCTTGATCTTTCATATTTAATTGATGTTTGCTATGAAAATAAAGTTCAGCCAAGCAGAAGAGGATAAAAGTATGTTGTGCCACATTAATTTTAGTTGTACAAGCTCATAAATGGCCATGTGATCATTCCATAGGTTAATTTCATACCCCTGAGAAAGGCTCAGTCGGGTTTTTTTTCCTTGTTAAAATTTCACATTAATAAATAAAACTGAGTTTCATGCTTTGCTGGACATTCAAAACTCAATGATAAGAAGCTACCACTGCTTGTCTTTACCTCTCTGCCTTCTCTGCCTGGGCACCTTTTAGGTAAGGTGAAATACTGTGCCCCTGTGGCTTGAACCCCATGTTTTCTAAAATATGATAGAGAGGAATGCATTTCAAATGGAAAAATGATTTTGCTGCTGTGTTCTAGAAAAAAAAAAATTGCAAACAGCGGCACAGAATCACAAAAGAACAGGGCCAACATCATTTGACACAAATGGAAATCTTTCAGTTCACATCAATAGGCTTTAATCAGGCCAGTATTTCCTTATTTCCTAGTTTTGTTTAGAAACGTCCTTTAGACTAAGACTGAGAACCAAACCCTTTTCTCCCTCCCCCCTCCATATTTATGATCCAGGCTTTTGTAATAGTAGCATTTTCCTGCAATGCCTGCAGAATACCAATGAAATATTTCTTCCTATATTGACACACACAACTGTTCTCAAGTGGGAGGCACAGTATCCTACTAGACTCCCTCTTTAGCTCACTAGGATCCTTCTCTGTGTCTCATGGCTTATTACCAAACGCTTCGAGAACACATGGAACACCTACACCTCACTAGAAAGACAAACTGAATGGCTTAAAACACACAGCCTTTGAATGAGTGACTCACAAATTATCACTTGGTGAATAGGGACTTAATTGCACCTACACTCTTGTGCCAAATTCCGATCAACACAGTAGATAAGTTTAGATGAAGGTGTTTACTGGTGGATAAGACAATAAAAAACTCATGGCCCAAATGTTTTGAACTCCTGGACTTTCTCTCATTTTCATTTCATCTTTAAAAACACAGCATGGCAGAATTATCCAGTAGCCAACCCGGCTGTATATGGATATTCTGTAATCCATGTTTGTTTTTAAGCATTGCTGAGGGTGTTACTCTGGTAGCAGTCAGGGTTTCTGGAAATAATCAGTGAATCCCAAGTCAGAACAAAGGTGCTAATGTGGTACCAAGTTCCTGAATAAATAAACAATTGCTAAACAAAATCTTCTCAACAGCATTGCATGTCTGTGTCAACATTGTGTTTCCTCCGGGAGTCATCTGGTCAGCAGCACTGCAGCTACATGGGAGAGGTCACCCACTTCCTACAGCTCTCTGCCAAAGACAGAGGTTTTGTGTCAGAATATACCACTCAGGATTTCCTGTGAGCCACAGGAGTTGCATTTTTTGGCAGGATTAGTGAAAAAAGTCAGGTTAGAAAATCCTGATGGGCATATTTGGAGGGAAGAAAAGACACGAAACAAATGCTGTTTGTGCCAGCCTCAGTCTCTATCAGCTAGTCAGACACAGAAACACAATTGATCTTTGTCACCCAAACATAGAGATACAGAATTTTAACACATGGGAAGGATGCCTCAGATATTTCTTATTCTGCAGATTTATAGGAAATTACTAATAAATGGGAGGAAAAAAATGTCCACACAGGGACTTATTTGTTTATTTCTAATATCCAAGACTTCAGTAAAAATCATAGATTTTTTTTTTGTGTTCATAACTGGATTCAGAAACAGGGGCTACCTACTTTCTAGCTCAGATGTAGTAGAGAAGCCATTCTCTTGAGATATTTTTTATTAAATGTGGGAAACCTCACAGAACCCCTTGATTTCATATGATTGCTGCTAATTAAGAAATGTTGAAAGCATATGATCAGTTCATCTGATAGGATTTCTGCCAAGGCAGTTTGAAAGAGCTTGCAAAAATTCTGCAATCTGTGTGTTGGTCCTGGTTCAGCTTGAACTTGAACTCGAGGGTCTGCTTTTGAATGTCCTTTCAACCCATTATCTCTTCCTGTTAAGATGCTTTCCCAAGTCCAAGCAGAAAAGTTTAGCTTTTTTCTAATAGAAATATGGTAAATTTCTCCTCTGTAATCATAATGCAAGATTCTTGAAAGAATCACTTCACAAATTTCAAACTAATAACTTATTATATTTCACTGGTATAACACATAGGTGGATAATGTTCCATCACCAGTGACTATAATCACCTTCAGCCCCAATTCAGCATCCCAGGTTCCAGCTTGATTAAGTATTTGTCACTTCTACTTCATCCTCTCCTGACAGAGATAACTTTGTTTTAAGTCAAGCTGTCATACTCTGGAGTTCAGGAAGGACATGAAAATGTCAGGTAATAATCCCTCCTCAATCTTATGAATAGGTAACACTGCTAATATGCAGAACCATTAGTATGTTGGCATGAATTTAGCTTAATCATTTGCAGCAGTTCAAGCTTTATTAAGATACCTTAAAGCTGATCTGGATAAGCTTCTTCCATCTTTACATGGTTTGCTCTGCTTTCAGTACTTAACAAAAAGCACATTTAATCTTGCAAATTCACCTGAACCTTTGGAACTTTATTTTAAATGAATTTTATCAGTCATTTGAGCACTTCAAAAAAGCAAATACAATTTTTTTTTTCCTAAGGAAGTAACATTTTGAAAAGTAATCTGGCTCAAAACAGTGTGTCTATCTGGTTATTGCCATCTCCGGATGTTGGGGACTGTCATGGTAACATCATTAGTCATGCAAATAAACAGAAAAACTGACACATTAAACAGATAATTAAAAGCTAAATAATACTTGAACAAACTGATCAGACATTAGTAGTAAATGGTTTTATGTTCTCCCATTTCCATCTCTCTTTGTCTTTAGAAGGATATTATCTACCACCTGATTCTCTCTCTCCAAGTCAAAGAAGAACATTCTCCTCACTTCAGAGAAAGGGAAGAAGCATCATCTTGTCTCCATGTTTATGGAACATGTTAAACATTCAGCATGCTTAAAGAAAATTATCTTTGATATATTTATACTGGGAAGGGGCTAAATGTAAGGTGTCCAAAGCCTTGGTCCTTTTGAGGAAGTAACTGAGTTTCTATCTCTATCTTCTATTAGATAATCCCATCTTTTTACTGTAGCAGGATGGGATTATTGTTATACCCATCCAAACACCCAGCTATCTTCTCCGGTTTCCTTTATCCTTTGAATCATTGTTTTTGGTTGTATACCATAACTCAGTAGCAATATTCAGCACTATTTCACTTTCTTGTTACTTCAATGTACTTGCTTGAAATGCGTGACACCTGCCATATCTGTATCTTCAATAGTGGTGACTAAACACAGCCACGGGGCAGTTTGTGGCTGATGAGTCAATTTATCTGCAGGAGTAAATGACATACCCTTGTTCATGAGTAAGTCTTTGTAAATAGTCAGTGAGCACTTCAGAGGTGAAGAAATTTTTTGGTTTGAAGACTGCAATTTTGTGTACTGTAACCCAGCTCCTCTATGATGTGCCTGCAAACATTGTGTAGTTTCTGTGCTTATTCACACAGAATCTGCTTGTATTTCTGAAACCTTTTAATCTGAATAAAATCTCTTATGAACATCTTGATCTTCTCTCTTCATTTTCCTTGAAGAGAGAAGATCAAGATGTTCCTTCTTATGTGTGTAGCCTGCCTCCAACTGCAGCACATTAAAAACAAGTATTTTACTTTCAAGCTCACAATCCAAGAGCAAACTAATGGTCATACCTTAGTTGAATTCAAGTTGTTTCCATGAGTTCAGGCTAACGCAGAACTGATAGAATGATATTTTCTTTGTGGGAATTCAGACTAAGGTAGTAATCACCTTTTTCTCAACAACATTTTAGGGTGACACGAAGCTGTGCTCTGAGAATTATTTTTAATTTGTCATTCCAGAGATTTATGACATGGTTAGTTGGTTTCCCACTTTCTTATTGGCTTCAGTGGCTTTTGATATGTCATCTGTTCTTATATGATATCTAACAGGGACCAGCAGTTTCTGCTCACTATTTATTTCTTTCATAATTAGCTATGACTTTTTTTTTTGGAGTTGTAATAACACGTATGAGATCCTCTTCAAAATCACCAGGGTTTTAACAAAATAGCTCAATAACACATTAACTTTGTCTTTTACATTTCTGTGTGCCACAGTTTTCATTTTCTCCTGACTGCGAGTATTTCAATGTTTTGAAGCACTGGAGCCTGCAACAGCTGCTTATTGAGGTTCCATAGAAGTAGGACCTCACAGTCAAGATTAATTTTCACTCTGCCTTACACACATCAAATTCCATAAGCTAGAAGAAAAAAAAACCTCTAAATACTCCAGAAGTAAGCTGAAGTGTGTTGTGAGTGACTCACAGTGCACAAAATGCCATTCTTTACAAAGTATGCCTTAATGTAAAAACCACTTTTCTGGCTATCACTTTGAATTGAATAACTCTGAGGTGTAGTAGAAGGTGGTTCTCTCCCTCCAGACCAAGCAGAAGGCATGTACCTATCTTAATTGTTAAAATTCAAAAGTTAGGAATCTTTATAAAAGATTCATTTATTTTGTGTTTCAAGCACAACTTTTTCCTTACAAGAACATATTTTTTTCATCTTCTTACTCACTTTACAAAGCCATTAGAATTTACTGATGAAAAACTATTTAGCAAAGATTAAGTTATCTGGAATTCATAAAGCATCTGGTTATAAGGAATCAAATTTAATATCATTGAGATTAAATGTATTCCAGGAATTGATTCTAGGTATTTCTGCCCTAGCTTTGGAAAAGAAAGAATCTGAAAGGCCAAAAAGAATATTTTTCGACTGATGTATATTGTTATTGTTTCATAGAAAGAAGTGGAGATGCATTCCAATGAACATCAGCTGAATATCTGGATTTGAGATCATCAAAACTGGTGTGTATCAACCCCATGTGTTTATTGGCCACACACTTCCCACTGGTATGTGCTGAGGTGAATACATTAAATATCGTTTTGGGAAATTAACTATTCTCATTATTGGGAGACATTAATCCTTACTATATAAGCTATTTTCTTGATGGAAGTTGTCATGGTTTAATCACAGCTAGCAACTAAGTACCCTGTTCCCCTGCCCCCAAGGGATGGGGAGGAGAATTGGAAAAAAATGGTAAAAGCCATGGGTTGAGATAAGAACAGTTTAATAATTGAAATGTAATATTTATGATGATAAAATCATAATGTAATGAAACGGGATTCAGTGAAGAGGAGGTGGGGGGGAAGAGAGAGTGAGGGAGACAAAACCCAAGGAAGACAAGTGAGGCACAGTTCTTCACTGCCTGCTGATTGAAGCCCAGATGGTTCTTGAGCAGCAATTGGCGTCTCCTTGCCAACTTCCCACAGTTTATATACAGAGCATGACCTTCTGTGGTATGGAATATCCTTTTGGATAGTTTNTATATATATACATATATATATATATAAAGAAAAAAAGAAAGCATTTGGGAAGTGGAAGGGAAGGTGTAAGAATCTAATGCAGTGTGCTCCAGAGTTTCTCCAGGTGGGAAGTAAACTTATTGGATTAGTGTACTTGTCCTAATGGGGGTGATGGGTGTTTTATGTATTAGTTCTCAGGTGTGAGCCTGAAAGGAAAATTGGCTTAAATGACAGTACTAAAAGTCTACACATGCATTACCATATTCAATATGAGAATAGAAGTAGATGAATCCTCAATGGTTAATGACCTTGGAGGAGTCTGAGTATGAGACTGAAATAAATTAAAATCCTTGATAGCCTCTATAAAGGAAAATAAAGGACAAGTGAGAAGAGAAATGAAAAATAACGTGTGTGTTTGCTTTAGCTGGCCTTCCTTTTTTTTTTTTT